>LS057038.1:0-11409 GCA_900241095.1 Acartia tonsa
CCCCCCCCCCCCCCCCCCCCCCCCCCCCCCCCCCCCCCCCCCCCCCCCCCCCCCCCCCCCCCCCCCCCCGATAATCACCACTTCGCCCCTCCTTGGAAGTTCCTAGAAGGATAGTGAAACAAAAAGTACTTTGTACAGGTCTTTGAACATAATTGTTGTTCCTCTGATAGAATTACCACTTAACGCGTCCAACAATAATATTGATTTACCCCGTTTGTAAGGCCTTTTCATCATTCTCATGTACTTGCAGTATTTTTTGCAGCGCAGCTATTCTATGATTAATCCATGTTCAAATGTATCAATTTGTATCTAACTTAGTCTGTTTTTCTTATTCCTTACTTAACCTAACCTAACCTATAATAAGCATCTAAATGTTGGTTTTTATTCTTGTTGCGGTCTTAATGTTGGCAAAAAATTTTAGCGAAGATAAAAAAAACCTATGATTAATAAGAATAGGTTTATTATCCTAGATGTACAGTCAAACAAAATAATGAGTCCAACTTAAATGAAATATCTAGCAGACGGAAAATATTTGTTTCTATTAAATAGATTTAATGGAAAAATAACAGCCCGTTCCTATCAAAATACTTACACTTTGCATCCAATATTGTGTTTGGATTGGTCTTACACTGTGTTTCTATTGGTCCACTGAAAGAATGGAGATCTAGAATATAAATATTTATTGCTTATAGAATGCTTTGCTATCTTGAATAAATTTGTTCTTGTTTTCAATTAAAAATAAGCATCATGTTTAACGGAAAACCAATCAGTATTTCGCAAAAATCACTTATTTGGCACTTAAAAATATGCAAATATTTTTGTTTTGCTATTTATTATGAAAGGTTTTGGTAAAGCTATTTGCCAACAAGGACAATAACGTTCAATATTTAAAGGCTAAACCTATGATGGCTTTTCTTTAATGGGTACAGATTCGTTGTTAATTAATGAAACAGATAATGTCTACCCCCTTGTTAGGGAGAAAAGGCTACCCAATTTTTCTTTACTTTTAGAAATAGTATTGAAAAACAAATGTGGGGGTTACCATTAGAGTAAAACACTAGAGGGAGAAAGGGTTAAATAACTGGATCTCCCCATCGCAACCGCCTTGTGCAACCTTTATTGGGTCATTGAAATCAATGGTGTCGCTTATATTAACACAGCGAAGTAGCAGAAAATTATTTAGAAGCAGACGAAAGAGGTCTTTGAAAAGAAAGGGAGGAAGTTGTCTGTATATACATCTATACTATAGATCTGTTGGGTTATTTTTAAACACCTGATAGAGCAAAGCCACTGGTCAAAACAGTATACCCATGTGAGTTCAAATCTATAAAAAAAATAAAATGATTATCCAAAACAGGACATGTCAGAAGTGTTACAAAAAATAATAGGACTCGGGGTGAAATAGTTTAGGCATTTAAACTAAAGTTGCATAAAAAAAAGTGTTTTGTGCAGTGCATTTGTACGTATGTGCAAAAATGATAAAATTGTCGCATTTCCTTAATCTGTTTCTTAGTGGATTTTTGTTGGCGTGTCAGCATGACTAGGTGTCAACCAGGCCTACACAGAGTAATTCACATAATAAAAGTCCACATAGATTGTCAATTCAAGGTCAATTTAGGAATAGGAATATTTTAAGGGAAGAAAAGGACAATGGCAGTTAAATATATCTTTTATATAATTGTTTAATGAAACTACGGACAAATATAGTTTTGGAATCGATGCTGAATTGTCGCTAGAAATTTTGCAATTTCTTCATCTAATATAGCAGCTGAGAAAATCCATTAGGAAATCCGATTTCCCTCACTTTTAAAGACAGACAGGTAGAGAGTCATTGGTTAGGGGAATATTGACCTAAGATCAGCTGTCAAATTGTACATTCGGATAGCAGACCAAAAACGGAATTTGAATTTACATCATGAGTTTTAAACAGGGATCGGAAGCCTCACGTAAGCCGCGCATAAGCCTCAGTTTTAAACCATCTTGTGAGCAGAAAAAAAAATTTAAGAAAGAAGGTTGTCTGCTAAAGAGCCGTTTTATACATCCAGCTGAATTTTATAGTGATAAAATCACGATTTCACTGAGGCTTTCACGCGGCTTACGTGAGGCTTCCGATCCCTGGTTTTAAAGAATTAAGGTAGAAATATATTTCTGGAAGCAGATGATAGTGTCCCCAAAAATGTGGATAAACATTTGGTCGATGTATGTCGATTGACGTCACATTCCCTTATAATATGACGTCAATCGGGATAGTTAGGCCAAATTTTGTATCATTTGTCTACTTTTAGAGCTATAAGCTGCTTTTTATTTCTGATGCTTTTTATCTATTGGCAATCTAATATAACATACAACATCTATTACCACAATTTCTTAGCTAAACCAAGGCGACTAAGGAGCTTTAATGCATGACAAATAGCATGAATCTAAACCTTTAAATGATTGTAAAAACAGAAGACAGGGAAGGGTAAACATGGGTGTAGCCAACTTAAAAACTAAATAAGCATTCAAACCATTAAAGGAAAGGGGGTAATTTGCCCAGAAAACATTTTAAATCATAATAGAAGTACTTTTTTTATTTTTAAATAAAAGATTTGTATCTTTTAACATTAATTTCTTTTAACTTACTATAAATACAATAGTTATTTATCACATCGTATTATAGGCAGCTTTCAGCGGACATTAAAATGAAAAATTTTCAGATTAAAACCAGTTTTGTTATTATCTTTATGATTTTTCTTTAATATTAGTAGAAAATTTTCTGTAATACGTTCCTATATCCTTCTAATCCAGTGGATATTAATCGGTTGGAAATTATTTTAATAGTGAACTTGTATTTTTATAAAGCTTCCCTGAATATCACAACTCATCTGCTCATTTGAAACCAACCAATCAGACAATCATGCTTAATCTTTTTTACTACGATTTTCTTAACTTAATAGAAGGATTTGAATATTGTTTTTTTCCTATAATCATTAATCCGTACTTTAATTTTCTTATCTTATCAATAATTGAGTTTTAATGGTTGTTTTGGTTAAAGAAGATAAAACATTTTATAATCATGGTTAATTTATAGTTTTTAATTCATTTTAATCTGTTTAAATTAAACTAATGAAAAGGATATTAATTCCGCCCTTTTGAGAATGGAAAAGGGAATAGGTAAACCGACTAAAAATCTGTGAAAATTTAAGGTTTGAATATTTTGATACCTATTAGTAACAAATGCACAGTTTAACACTTACTTATCTTGTCATTTTTTTTCTGTCTCAAACCTGTAGGATTGTTACCTGCAGTGCCTTAATCCTTACCCAGTTTAACAGTAAGTACAGTAACAAGCCCTTTTCACTCCACATGTGGAGCATAGGCCGCTGACAATTTGTCAGTGTTTCTGTAACAACGTGGCTTTTTTTTATGGACATAGGATAGGGTTGTCAGCCCTAAGCCCTATGATTGCCCATCAGACAACCAACCCTTTGATTGCACGACCTTTGTCTGAGAAGTCCTAACTGTGCGTGGTAGTGAGTTGCGCCTGTTTTGGACCAAGGTATTCCCCCTACTCTTACTATTTATGTTGCGCACCTGACATAGCAGCAGTAGGAACCATTTTTAACGTCTTTAGATATGACGCGGTGTTGGACCGAGATTCGAACCTATGCGCTACATGTTGAGCCACGGTCCTAACCTAACCTAAACTCACTATGTGATTTAAATTCTTTGCTGTTTTAATAAAATATTGAGTAATTTCTATTCCTAGTTTTTAGTTATTCTTTCTTTTTTTGTAGCGCCGTTATTCTACAACTGTTGTATGAAGCAGACAAACAGCAGACGTTCTTTGTTGTTAATAAACTAGAAAGAAATACATTCGTAAACAAATATACCTATGTCGTATTTCTCTGGACCTCTCCCCCCTTGGGAATAAAAACTGGACGTTCTAATTTTCTGATTATTATCTGCTGTGCAGTTAGTGTGCTGTGCTGTGTATGCATGAAAGAGAAATTATCTTTACTTTTTTTCAGCAAGTTTAGCACTTTTTTTACAAGGCAGGGCAGTGCATTGGGCGAATTTTTTAGCAAACAAGGATGAAAACATCTTGTTAAGCAAATCTCAATAAAAAAAAAAAATAAAAAAACATCCACCAGCGATCTTAAGACAAGGTACATTATGTCAAACAATATTCCTATTCAGTAATATTTTACCATCAGATTATTCAAATAAAACACAGCATTAAAAAAACATATAGACTGACATAGCAAGATGCAGGGTCTGTACCCTTTACATTTCGAGGATTAAGCCAGGTAGATTCTACTTCAGGAGAAATTTATTTTGGAGTTTCACCCCTCCCCAGTCCCACCCCCTATTCGGAGACCCTTAATCCTTACCAGGTATAAATCTAAGCTCCCATCCGAAAAAAATATGTCTATCCATATTCAATTTGTGCACACACACTGGATAAGAGAATACAGAATAAATTGAAATTGTCATATTGACCGTATTAACAAATTTTCTTTAGATGACCTATTCTTGTCCTTGAAAAATACGTAATGTGCAAAAGTAAACCTTGAAGTTAGCAAGACTAAGGAAAGGAAAATTGGGTTAAACAAGGATGAAAAAATATATCAAAGTGACGATACACGATAAGACTAAAAAATATCAACACACTTGTAGAGTGTCATAACATAATAAGTAAAATTTTGATTTATGAGTGTAAACAAAATCGTAGGTAAATTTGTTCTAAAATTGTGTAAATGCAGGATACATAAATAAGGACTTAATCACTTTTTCATCTTGTTTTTTTTTACAATTTTTGACAAACCAATTATTTTATTTAGGGAAATGGTTAAATTTGAATGGCAAAATTATTCATCCATTCCGCCTCCCCCTTACCCCTTTTTTATTTAACTTTATAAAGTAACGGCCTAAAAGGCTATTTTTAGATTGGTTACTATCATATTCAGGTAGCAGATACCCAGTAGCCTGAGAAGGTACATAAGTACAAAGGCAACCAAAACTAATATTTGGTTTTAAAAATCTCCTTTTTTGTACATTTTAGTAAATAAACCTTGTAAAAAGTATTTAAAACTCGAGGAAACTCAGAATGTGAACTGTACAAATTCTGACGCTAAATTTACCTGTAATTTTATATTATACCCGTTAATCTATTAATAAATCAGTTACAATGAGGATGGCGTTGAAACTGGTCGTGATATGTGTTGTGATTCAGGTACATTCATTTGTCATTAACTTACTAAAGACTAGTGGCTACGCCCCTAGATGCCTTCCTTTTAGGGAAGAGGGCTAGGGGATCTAGTGGCTAGCCAGATCTTTAGGTTCATCCGTATAGACGAACTTCTTTATATACTAGTGGCTTTGTCCCTTTCATCTAGGGACTAAACACTAAACAACCCGGCCTAGGATTAGTAAAGCTTATTTTTTAGAGGGATAGGGAAGTCCATATCTCCAGTAGGATATCTTAAAAACTATTCCAAGTCCAGTAGGTATATTCTCTGAAAAGTAGAGCCCTAACGATTTAGTGGTTACCGACATCTTAAGCTTTAGACAGACGGACTGCCAGAGGACAGAAATCGTTTAACTTTGTAATGAAGACAAATTATGATAACACAATTTCACAATATTAAATTATTTTTTATGATAATCTAAACTTATTGTCTATATGCTGTTAAATAATTTTATTACGAGTTGATTTACTATTTCAGACATTAAGAGCTCAACAATCTGCAGAACGTGGTAAACTAGAACCAACATCTATTGGTAAGTAAAACTTGTAATAAGTATTTTCATTCTAAACATTATATTTTTATGATTTATTATCCTGAATTTTATTTTGGAGCGTTGTTTCCCAGGACAATTAGGCACGATATTATATCCGAAGCATATTTATAATTAAGTTTAAACGGCATATAGTGGAATATTAAATGCTTTGTTACCCATTATTTGTTAATGTCAATTTGTCTCATTGTCTCATTTGTTGAGCTTCGCTTTTATAAATGTCATCAGCATTGTTAATCAGTTAATAAGATACTAGCGGTTTTGACTCTAGCCTCTAGGGGCTTTGCCCTAAGAGGTAATTAAAAAAAATGTAGTACACGTGGTGGACGTTCATCTGCATCATCTGCTTCATCAAAAAAAAAATTGAGGATCTTCATCTTCGTCATCTCCATCATCCAAAAAAATGAGGGGAAATTTTTTATTTTTGGGGGGGTTGGGGGTGTCCCACGCCCCAAGAAAATAGCCTAAAACCACCACAGGACCAGTAGGTATATTCCCTGAAGAGTAGAATCCGATCGGTTCAGTGGTTACCGAGATCTTAAGGGACATACGGACGGACAGACAGACAGACGGACAAACAGACATCAAGCTACTTTGTATTATAGATATCTACTTCACCCAAAGAAAGCTTTCATCTCTAGTAATATGAAGACTGTAAAAGCATAACTTTAGTTTATAAATCAATACTTTAAAATAGTTTTTAAAAACTAATATTAGGTTTTGTTTTTTTCTTGGTTTGTGACGTCAGCCATCGAAAAGCAGTCTTAAACATTTTTTTGACAGTTTGACCTTATCTATTTGTAAATCATTGAATCTTGTTTCTTTTTTTCTCTGTTTGGTAAATCATCACAAATCTAGTTAATTGTTTTAAAATAGAAAACTAAACTTTTGACTTAAAACAAGTCAGTAACTAAAATAAAATCGAAAGAATAATTCATATAATTTTTATAAAAACTTTCTTATTAAACTAAAAAGATAAAGTTAAATAAGAAATTTCTATCAGTATTGCATTCGCTGTATTAGAAATGGTTCTGGGACTAACAAAACTGGGATTAATCTCATTATTTTTCATTTCACTATCCGCGGAAAGCTGTCTATAATACGGACGCGTTAAATAACTATTCTTAGCTTTAAAAATACAGTCTTTTTAACCATTTGTAGTATAAACATACAATATAACAACAAATATTGACTTTTATAGATCGACCTAAAATTTCCATAGGTCGACCTATGTCCGTTGTAAACCAAGCTTGTATGTCGCAAGTTGATTCAATAACAGCAATTTATCTACGCGAATTTCTTAAAATTCACCATAAAAATCTAAATGAATGAACTAACATAAGTTTAAACAAACTGCTCGAGGCATGCTAAATCAAAACATGAAGATTTTTATGATAATTTCTGATGAGTTTCTTAGTCGTAGGATATTTTAATGTTTTTTTTAGTTTTATTTCTTAATTTTAAAATTGGTAGCATTCAAATAGACAACAGACATGTTGTCGACTGAAAAATATATAAATATTAAATAAAAGTGATCACTGCTGACATATTATCGACAAGACATATCACTTTTGTAATGAAATTATATTTAAGTTAATTTTAAATCAGTAAAACAATTCAAATTTCAAAGCAACTTTTAGCCAAAGCTGTGCATTTTTTATGTATAAACAAGGACGTTGCTGGTCAATGTTGGCGAATATGACCAATGAACTCTGCTTTAAGGTCTGAGTATGCCGGGTGTCAATTAAATTTGATAGATTTTCAACACAGAACCTTTGTTTAGGCATTTTCAACATGTCAAAATGTTTTGATGCCCAATATTTTTATTTTTGTTTTTTTTTGGTTTGTTGATATTTTGAAATTGAAATTTTCTATTTTGACTATTTGTTTATTAGTGCCTTATCCTTAGCTTTAAAAAGCTTCATCCTAAAGGTAGGAGAAAGCGTTTTTTTTCGTTAAATAGAAAAACCTCAGGCTAAAAAACTCTACCAAGTACTATAATAATAAGAATGTTTCAAAATCCGACTCATATCCGCTGGATTAAAACAGGTTCTCTACCATGCTGAAAAATTATGTATCGTACCATATTATAGACATATTACCACAAAAAAAAGGATACACTCTATTTTTTTCTCATTTTCTATCCGCGGAAAACTGACTATAATATGATACGATAATTAACTATTAGAACTTAAAATCTCTGGTTAGTGGTTACAGAGATCTGACTGGAAACAAACATATAGCTAGATAATTAAGATGTTAACTGTAAAAATTCAGTTACCTTTCCAACAAGTTTGAATTAAAAATTTTGGCCAAACAATAGTCTAACAAGTAGGACAACATCTATAATAGCGAAGATATAAAGTAGACATACTTTAATTTTTAGGACTGGCTTATAGAGATGCTTCGCTATAAATCATTGTACCAAAAATCAGATGAAATAAATGAATTATTATTAACTTCATGGTAACAGTTATAAAGTTGCTTCGCTTTCTAAATCGTACAGGAATCATCATGCAAAGTTTAAAATCGAAAGGCAAATGTAAACATGTCTAAATTGACGATAAGAGATATCTGTTAAGTATGGACCGGAACGACTCTAATCATAGAAAAGCCCCGTTAAAAACAAACATTATTATGTATGCAAGAAGTGTTTTCAATTAAAATTTACTCTTTTTAACGAACAATGTTTAAGAATTGTTGAATGACAAAAGTTAATATGCTGTTATAATATCAAGTTGTCAAATAAAACTGTAGTCATGCATAATGTCGCGTCGATAATACATCAGTAATGACCATCATTTATAGTCGACATAACCACCAAAACTTTATATAGAATGAATCTATTAAGGTAAAATTCCTTCTTGTAGAGCTTAAGTAAATTTATTTTTTTTATTAACAAAATCTCCATTTAAAGATTTTTCAATAGTAAACAAAAAGACTATTACGTCCAATAGTAGCGAAATTACAAACAAAACATACGTGTAATAGAATATAATATACTTAGACACAGACACTTACTAAGTAGCTTCCCTACTAAAAAAATATTGCATAAGATTAAGTAATACATTAAACCAAACTTTTTTATCATGGTTTATAAAATTATATTATAAATTAATAAAAAATGCATACAGTGTATAACTGTAAATTAAATAAAAAGTTTTTTTTATAAAAAATTTAAATTAAAATATAAGTTCCAGTGGTTTCATCCCAGCTACATTTCTGTAAAATCAATGATTTTAGGAAACATAGAATAGTTGTTACAGAATTGAAAGGTTTTCACAAAAACCACAGAAATACCAACCCCTTGCATATTCAATACATAAAACTATACATGCCTCTTCAACCATGAAGGGTCCTGTCCTCAATGGGTATGCTATCACAGTGGGGCTCTCCTAACCTAACTTAAAATCAGCACAGTAAAATGATTCTAGTTTGTTTGTTGTCTATCTATTGTTTAGAAAGGTAACACCTACATACATGAACGTACTTTATTATAAAATTTCCCATATAAGATAGTTTTAAAAATTATCAAACGTCATAAGTATTTATTAGTGAAAACAAAATTAGAGGCAATTAATTTTCCATACTAAAATTTTAAATTGCAAATTACCAACCTAAATATATTAAGCTGATTTTAAAACCTATGAACCTACAGATGATATTGCACTCAACCTATTAAGCTTTCTTAATTCTATTTTTCTATGTATTTGAACCCATGCAGAATGGTATAACTAGCTGTGTAATGAATGGAAAAACGGAACTGTTTCTAAAGCCCAATCTCATCTACATTGGATTTTGGGAATGAATAACCAAAACAAAAAATAAATTTAGTTGGTTCTAATTCGGAATAGGTACATACAACAGATAAAAGTAAAAGATTTGGTCATAGTCCCTTTCGTAACATCTCACCTTATGGGGGCGATTCTTTGTATTTTTCACAGTAGTTTTTCTCCTACTTCTAGCCCCTGTGGGGGGCTTTAACCCTGCGGGGCCAATTACCTAATCATGTTGGGCAATCACCTAACCCAATATAACCTAACCTAAAATAACCTATAAAAGCCATTTCAAAAATACGACGAAAGGGACTATTCCCAAAGATTTTAAAGAATATTAACTGATAGATAGTGGATGCCCTCGGAAGCACTGATAGGCCCCTTCCCTCCCTCCCAACTTATTTTTAAAAATATAAAAAAATTTGGGAGGGGTTGTCAGTTTTTCGTTTGTTTATTACTTAAGTTACATTGGGTACTTGGTAGCCCCGCAGGGTCAAGGCACCTCAGGAATAGCCTCGCAGGGCTAGGCATAAAAAACCCTCTATTTTCAAACTATTTAAAAGATAAGAGGAGAGGGGGGGGGGGCGTTTCAGTGCTCAATCGGCCACTTGTCGAAAAGGACCAAATATTGAAATTTAAAATACCACTGTAACACGAATCCAATTCCATTCAATTGAGATCGAGCTTGTTCAAGCAATAAGTGACCCAACATTTTTGGGGTATTTTATGTAAAAGGACTAATCAGAATACAATACACTCCAAAATTCACACACACCATTTTTCAATAGGCTTAGACATATATGTACATTAGTATATGTGCACAATAGACCTGTTCAATTTTCAAATTTTTAATAACCAAAAGGTTTTCTACAGCTGGGGCCGGTAGAAAGAAATAATAGTATTCAAAATTTCTATAAAATAATATTACAAAACGACGTACGTTTAGCTTCAACATGTTTCTTTTTTGCTATAGATAATTTTTTTATGTGAAATAATTTTAAAATACCTTTATTTTTGCTACTTCTATTCATATGATTTAAAACATCAATATTAAAACAAAATGGCTTAAACTAAATCAATCCTAGGAGCAATGTGAACCTTCCCTAAAATGGAGAACTTAATCAGTTCATACTAGATTTTGTAAACTCAAAAAACTTAATATAATATCATGTATAGAACAGATCTATAGTATAGATGTATATACAGACAACGACCTCCCTTCCTTTCCAAAGACCTCTTTCGTCTGCTTCTAAATTATTTTCTGCGACTTGGCTGTGCTGATATAAGCGACATTATTGGTTGATTTTCAATTACCCAATAGGAAGGTTGCGCAAGACGGGGAGATACAGTTATTTAACGCTTTCTCCCTTTAGTGTTTTACTCTAATATGTATAGTATTACTTGGATTTTTCTAAATTAATGTCTTTCCCTAAATCTATAGAAATGAAATAATGGTAAGGTCTAGTCAAGAGGAAAGAGCATATACACCAAAATTTACCAATTATTTGGAAATAGAAACGAGCAGATAAAAAGTTGAAAGTTAGATACTATAAATTGACAAATGTCATATTGTCCATATGTTCTATACAATATTTTTTTTTACAGGAGTACAAAAATAATTAATGACTATTTCTATGTTACTATACCTAAATTATTTTTAGCACTATCGGTTTCGCCTGTAAAGGTTAAGGGATGAATCCTCCCATATTATTCTTATTTTAAAAAATATCGAGAGGGAAAATTTGGAGGGGAGATAAATTTTCGTTACCGAAAAAAGCTTAAAACCTGGCCAGTAATGATTAGTAAGGTTCTAGGCTTAGGGCGGACAGAAAGACGGATAGACAGATGGACT
>LS057039.1:0-11409 GCA_900241095.1 Acartia tonsa
ATTTTATGTAATTAATTCTTATATTTTTGTTTTAGACTTACTGTTTTCATGGTAATAAATACACATTCGTAAACTTCATTATGTTGGTCATTCGGAGGGCTTCGAGATAAGATTTCGAGAACGGCTAGGCATTGCGTTCCGAAACAACAGTAAATATTCAGTTTGTCATAAAAACCTCCAATGCACTGACAAAAACACATCCACTGTAAATTTGCTGGATGTGTAAATGGCAGTAACCCCATAAATGTCCTTGTTTCAATATTAAAAGAGTTAAAAATGGCTACAAAAAGCTTATTTTTATATAAAAAAATAAACAATCATTATACACACTTATCCTAAAAATGTCTTTCATCGCGCAAATGAGTTTTTTTTATATTGAATCTATATTTAAAAATGTCAAAATATTCATATTATTCTCGTTCATCATACACTTTTTAGGGAAGAGACAATTTTTAGGAGAAAAAAGATAATTATTTTATTTCATTTGGAATAATTTTTTATCGCATCGTATTATTGACAACTTTCCGCGGATATTAAAATGAAAATTATAACAAATTTGGTATTGACTTTGTGACTTTTTATTTAAATATTAGTGGAAAATTGTGCATGTTATAAGATGCTATACATGATTTATTTTTCTGTATGGCTGAAAATCGGTTCTAATCCAGCAGTTTCGAAGCCTCACTGGAAAAATTTAAATCTTTATATTTGCTATACCATTAACATTTGGTTTAAAGGTTGAATATTAAAAAGTTGATTTTAAATTTGACCTTTATACAAAAAATTGTACAATTATAAAAGATTAAAATCTCTGAATATTTGTCCCCACTTTTACAAAAATGTGTTTAAATGTATGAAATTTATGATTTATAAGATGTCAAATTGATTGGTGAAATTTAGACATAAATGAATTATTAACGTATCAACTTTTTAAAAATTTTGATCAATAAATTTTTTTTGGGGGGTGGGTTGTAAGTCTTAAAAATACTCTAAAATAAGTTTGAGATAGTAAGAAGGGTTAAAATGCCTTTAAATGCAGGGATCTAAAGGGATAAGACAATGGTTAATAAATTGATGTACACCTTTAATGATTATACACAAAATTACCACTTCTATAGATTAAAATTAGTGGTTGCAACGTTTGACACTTAACTTAATTGACCAACCAATCTAAATTCAAAATCCCCAAACTTCTATGACAACGAATGAGAAAACGTTAAAATAAAACTTTGAGAACTAGTGTAATAAACAGCCCAATGTCCCCTCCCTCCCTGCTTTGGACGAATTCCAAATTATGCAACAAAAAGATGCTTCGGTTGATAAGTTTTGGCCCAATATAAAACTGTTTTGCCTCTAAATCATTCTTTAATCTTTTTTTTCAATTATATTACAGGCTATATGACAAAAATAATGTGAAAACTAAGTTGTCTATTTACGCCCTAACTTTAAATGTCTGGGAGAGAGTTAACTTTGTGGTGATTATTACACTAGTCCCCAAAGGTTTATAATAACGTTATCTTATTCGTTGACCTATCAACTATGACGACTTTTATTACATTTTTATTGCTTGGTTGTCTAAACGATTAAATACTAATTGTAATCTACAGAAGGAGTAATTTTGTGTATCATAATTAGGGGTGTACAATAATATAACTGTCATTGTCTTATCCTTTTATATCCCTGTGTGCATGTACTGTTTAGACCTCATATGATATTAGATAACAAACAGGAAAGGAGTTTTATAAATATTTTGTTATTGATTTGTTATTATATGTTTTTTATCAATTCATTTGATTTCACACATTTTTTTTTATTGGAACATATGCTTTTTAGGAGCGTAGCTGTTTTATAGATAGATTTGCCGTACGTCAGACATAGATCAGAGTTTGGAATACTTGACTCAAATTGTTTTATATTTCCTTTGTTTAAATTTTTATATAAAATGATTTTCAGTTAGCAGCTTCGCCTCCCCAGAAAAATTTATAAAACTTATCTTGGCCTATAATTAAGAAGCTTTACTTAGAAGAAGAAATATAAAGATCTAGCAATTTGCGAGATCCTTCGCTACAGACAGAAAGACATCCTGTTACTTTTATATAAGGACAAAACTATCTTCCTCTTTTCTTAATAATTTTACTAACAAACTCCTCCTGTTTTATTCCATACTAGCGGCCACGCCCCCTTATGAGCCTCTTGGGGCAATTATGTGGGATGGGGAAAAGTCGACCCCCTCCCCAAAATTCAATTTGAGTTATTAAAAGAAAAAGTTATAAAAAATATTTATTTTTGGGGGTGGAGGTCATTTTTATCAGGAGGGTAGAGATATCCTTCAAAAAATAGTTAATAGCTTTCCTTTCACAGAAGCTTTACTGTAAATGAGAACTACATTGGTTCAGCGGTTAGCGAGATCTTTCGTCACAGACAAAAAAGGCTTACTACTTAAATAGGATGAAGCACCATAAATATTTCATTATTGCAGCGCTACTAAAGGATATAATTGTCCTTATCAAATTGTGTATAGAGGATCTGTTTTCAAAGATAACAGACAAGGATCAATTGTATAAAAGTTGCACAAACATATTGATAGAAAAAATATAATAATTACAAAATATCTTGAAAAGGATTTCAATCATTAACATTGTTTTCCAAATCTAATAAAACATATATCGGTGTAAAAATGGGATCATGAAGTAGCAGGTTTCGTTGTATTTTTACGGTAGCCTCTGATAGGTTATTTCAGGTTAGGTAAATGATAATGATTGTCCCGAAATTGACCCCGCAGTCATAGAGCCCCTTGTAAAGGCTAGGAATAGGAGAAAAGCTACTGTGAAAATACGACGAAACCTACTAATTCGTTTCCTTTCCATGATTCTAAAAATGTTTAATTTTGTTAATTTTCAGATAAATGTTAAAAATGATTATTATGTAAATTTTTTTGTTATAGGAAATTAATGATGTTAAAAAGACAGACGTACAGACGGATTGACCCCAATTAAAGAGTTGCAAAAAAAAGGAAAGCATTTTCGCAACCTCAGCAACTGCAAAACTAAGTGTTGAAATTTTTGACAACAGAAAAAACATTCGCAAATTTGTAGTTGTGAAAATAATATGGGATGACAAATGAAAGAAAAGTTTTTTCAAGGATTCAAAAAAGAAAAAAAATATTCTTTGTAAATTCGATAATAAAGTTTACAATAACCTAATTTTAACATGTGATACACAAAATAATATTTACATTCTGTAGATTAATTTTTGTCCTTGAAATATTTTGACACTCAACTTAAAGAACCAATCAATCAAAATTAATAAAAGTCCCTAAAGTTGTTAAGCCAACGAATAAGAAAACGTTATCAAAAACTTTAAGAACCAACATAATACACAGGCCAATGCAATTTCTCTCCCTGATATTCACTCATAGATAACAAGGATAATGACAACATCCATAAAAGCGAAGCTCAACAAACAGACAGTCGAACATACAATTATAATTGTAGAGTGACAGCACTATAAAATAGAAATTAGATTTTAAAATGTCAAAAAATCACTTTTAATCAAAGATGCCTAAAAGAATTTATTATAGAGACACTTCATTTAAAACGTAGTGCCTAAACGTTTTAAGAATCACCAAGCCCAATATTAATTAGATAATAGAATAAAGTGCCAAAAAAAAACATGTTTAACATCAACGCATGAACTTTTTGGAAGTTACTAAGTTTTCAATATTGTACCATAAAGTTACAAGAATCATCATGTAAAGTTTGAAATCGATAGAACGATCAAAAAAAATTTTAAGCTTTTGACTTTTCTATAACAATAGACAATCCATCCGTCCGTAACAGTCAACTCTTTTCGTGCAATTATGTTTGAACTTATAAATTAAGTTATGACACTCTACAAAAGTTATTGTTCGTTTGTTCTCAATTTTAATTTTAGAGCTTCACTATTGTGGATGTTGTCATCCTTGTTTTAATAAAAACAAATAAGGAAGAGACTAAAAAGGATATGTCTTATCTTAATGTTGTTCTGAACTTTAAAGTTTTAAAAATGTTCTTAGGGCTGTACAAGAAAGAAAATATTCAAAGAAGGAAATCAATATGATTCATTTTATATTCAAACTTGTTGTAAGTACCGAAGCTTCTCTTTAATTCACTTTATTAGTAGCAAAGACACTCTATAATTCACTTTGTATGTCCGTCCGTAACGCAATGGGGAAAATATGTGATTTTCTCAGCTGATAGACTGCTGATTTTTTTGGTGAAGATTCCTAATACAAATAAGCATCCAGTATGCAATTTACTTTTTACATCGGTCTGTAAGTCAAGTTACAAAATATAACTATCAAAAAATATAAAAAATACGTGAGAAAGGTTTTGTGATTCTTGATTTTAACAAATGCTCTTTAAATTTCCTTGTCCGTATTACCATCAATTATATTTTTTGCATCGCTACTTATATATGTTGTCATCCTTGTAGAAGTTTAATTTCTAACAAACCTTAAAATTATAAATATATGTATGTATATTGCATTTAAAGATAAATTTATCAATCAAATAAGATACTAAAGTATCATATATCTGCTAAATTAACAATTTTTAAAATCATTAATCGTTTTATTCATTAAATAAAGACTTTCAAATTGATTTTTAATGTAAAAGTGATTTGAATCAGCGTTATTAGAATCTTACTTTTAAATTTTTGAATGTATGAATGCTTAAACTTTTAATTAATTTCAAGATTACTAATACAATACTTTTAATTTATAAATTTTCACTTAAACTCTTTTTGAATAGTAGCGCTGGCATTTAAGATACCGGCTAGTTAAATAATACTGAAATTGAAGAGCAAAATTAATTTGAATTTAGATAGCGCGCTAAAAAGGCCACAGGAAATTTAAAGATTAAACTCAACGTAGGAAAATTTAAATTTTAATATTAAGGTATACCTATTTAGAAAATAGGTAAAACGTTGCATAAATAAGTTATAAATATAGGAAATTTCTTTTTAATAAAGATTTTTAAAATGACAACATTCTCATTCCAGCTTCCGTAAAAGACTGAATAAAAACATTGGCGACACATTAATAAATAAACACCAAACAAAATAAAATCTCGTTTTAATTACTTTTTAAATATATATAGAAGAATAGAAAAAAACACTTCTTCAAAGTCAAATGAGAATGTAAAACTGATTTGATTTTGGAAAAAGCCGCAAAATTTATCGGGTGATAGTATGCATACGTGTTTTGCGCCTCCACAACGTCCAAAACAACAAGTAGTAAAAAACAAGAAACGCAATCTTAAAAGATGGCAAATAAGGTGTCGTTGTTTAATTCAAAGAATAGTCATTTCTCGCATCGTGTGATAAACGGCTTTCCCCGGATATAGAATGTACAATTATCAGATTAAAACTAGTTTTTTAGCCCCGAGGTGCCGAAGGCACCAGCTAAAAAAAACCGGTTTTATTCTTGTGATTGTACATTTTTATATTCGTAGAAAGCTGGATATAATACGATGCTAGACATTGTTTTTTTTGTATGGATGAGAACCGGTTCCTATCCACCGGATTCGAATGAATACGAGAAAAAAAATTAATCAAGAGTGAAGCAATATTGTCTGCATATGTGTATTAAAGATCTCGGCAACCGCTAAACTGATAACTTTTTTACAGTGCAGTGATGCAAAGGATCTCACTAACCACTGGACTGATATGGTTCTCCTTTACAATTTAAATCCACAAAGGTCCTTGGAAGGTTTATCACCATTTTGGACAGATTACCTCCACCTTACTAAGAGAAATCGCCCCAATAAAAGTAGCGGGACAAAGTGTCTTAAAATCAACCATGTGACGTCATAAAAGTAAGGGAGATGAGAGGAGAAGTGGGAAAGAAACCCCCTAAAAAAGAGATGGATAAGCCCTCATTATTATGACGTCACCTGGCTGATATTTGAGACACTTTGTCCCGCTACCAAGAAAAAATATCCTCCTGTAGGCGCTAGTTTATTGTAAAGTAGCAGGTTGTTGGTGTGTGTGTCACGTGGGTTTCTAGTCAAGTAAGGTCAATATGTTCCATGGTTTTAGGCTATTTCTAGTCCAGGGTGAATTTCACATAAAACTAAATTTTTCTTCATCTATAAATAAATAAATAAAATGTTGGATAAAAACATTATTCATAAAAAATCTTAGATTTAGAGAAAGAAAAAAAACCTTATCAGTTTTTGGAGAAAATAAACACATAATTTAAAAATGTTAATAAACAATGTGCATTATCAAATATTATAAATCTCTAGCTCAATAAACAAGGACAGTTTTACATATAAGTAGCATAGCAACAATAATTTAGTAACTAAGCACGGGCATGTGATCAAAGGGACATATAGGGTATTTCACCCTTTCTTAGCGTCAAAGGATGGGAGAGGGGGTAAATAGAGTTTGGGTTTGATATACTTTACCATGGACCTCCAATGGGGGTTAAAGTGTGTTTACCTCCAAAAAACTTTGAAACCCCATATTAAACCCCCCACAAAAAAGAGCTTGGACATCCTCCACCCACCCCTAATAATATGTATTGTAGTTCAACATACCCCACTCACCCCCACCCTAAGGGGCACTTTAAAATACTAACAGACCCTAATCAAAAAGCAACCTTAAACATAAAAGTGCCTATGATTGAAAAAAGTGCGTCGAAGTTTTTTCTTCCTACTTTTTTGTGATTAAAGTTTGACCATGTTAATCTAGTTTAAAAAAGAAACAAGATATTATAAAGTACATAGTGAGCGGAGACCCCTGCTAAACTGTATGGCTCCGAGTTGACACACAAGTAAGTTATGTCGACATTTATGAAAATTAAAAAAATTTCACATGGATGATATTTTATCAATACCCCAAATCTGATTTAAATATTTGTGAATATTATGAAATGTCGATATAACATGGGATCACAGGCTTAACAGGGACGACAGGGATCGTAGTTAGTGTGGAAGCGGATAAAACCAACGTAATTATCAATTGAAGGATCTCTCAGATTGGTTTTCTACTCTGGCCAGGGAGGGAGGGAACATTGGGTACCTTGTAGTACCCAAAGTTTTATTAAAAATGTTGGCTTAATAACTTTGGGGACTTTTGTTGAATTTTGATTAAGTAGAGTTTCCAAACATTTTAACCACTAATTGTAATCTACAGAAGGGGTAAATGTGTGTATGCATCATAAAGGATGTACATAAATTTATCGGCCATTGTCTTATCCCTTAAAATCCCTTACTCTGACTGATTCCAGAGCTAAAACCAGAGTTCGCAGCATTCAAAGAAGCGAAGCTCAAAAATAAAATAAAAACTTTTAAGAAGTTCTTTATAGTGCCTTTAAAAAATTGACGTCATACAATACAAATGACCAATGATAGTCCAATACTAAATTATTAATGGTAGGCCAATATGACGTCATTCTTTATAGACACTATAAAAAGCTGCCTTTCTGTGAAGTACTTATTGCTAATGAAGTAATCTATTCATGTGAGATTTAAAAAATCTGGGACTATTATAAAATTTCCAAGTTTGTAGTATCCGCTATACGGATGGAAGGACCTAACCTAAATGTATAACAGCTGCGCTACTAAAACAGACGTGACTCCTCGGGGACAGGGGCAAATTTTCTGAAATTTTATCAAGTATATTTTTTTGTGGTCAAACCTATTATAATATTTACATGTTTATGAATTTAACATAGAAATTTATTTCTTTTTAAACATACATTTAAGAAAAAAAAATAACAGTTGTCTATAATACGATGCTATACGTTATCTTTCAGTATGGTTGAGAACCGGTTCTAATCAAGCGGATATTAATCGGTTTGGAAGCAATACCGGAAAATGTGTCCGCTGTCCCTGAGATATTTAAAAACAAGAAGAGTGACGCGCCGGGGACAAAATGAGCGGTAGTGCCCTTTCAAACCAACAAAATTTAAACATTTGCAGTAGCTCTTTGTAGTGCCTTTAAAGACAAAGCCCAAATTGTGTCAAAATTGTGTCAAAAATGATCCTCGTGACGTCATAAAAATGAGGGAGATGAGAGGAGAAGTTGGAAAGAAAACCCTTGAAAAAGAGATGGATAATCCCTAATTTTTATGACGTCACATGGATGATTTTTGACACAATTTGGGCTTTGTCCTTATAAAAAAAGGATAAATTTAAAATCTTTTAACTGAAGTATCCCGAATGACTTTATGTTAGAATAGTCCACTATCTTAATATGACCTAGAATAGACTATTCTAATAAGACGTCATTCGGGATACTTCGGCTAAAAGTTTTTAAATTTATCCCACTTATCTATAGGCACTATAAAGCTTTAAATTGGCAAATTTTATATAGTTCCTCGTTTTATAGTAATCTTAAGTTCCTTGAGTCCATCCATAAAGGATATGTTTAAATGTTTATTTTGCATAAATCAGAATAGTTCGATAAGAATACAAAATTATATTATGATTCCTGTAATGGTTAGGTACAATTAACCAGAATAACCGAATGTTTATTCTAAACATAATTATTTTTAAGCTTTTTGACAAAATTGATTTTGATTTATTTGATTTTTTGTTGTTGATTCCTTGGACAATTGTTATAAGAAAAGCATCACTATAATCTAGTCTTAAATGTAAGAATGTCAAATTTTAATCTTTTTTTTTTAATAAATGTAAGCAGTTTTTTTTCTTCAGATCACTAAATTATAAAAAAAATATAAAAGCACTAACAAGATGCATATTTGTTTTAATTTTCGTTAGTATTGTTTGTTATGCTTCCCATCGAAAAAAAAAATATTTTGAGTCTTAGTTTTGGTTAGGTTATGTTAGATTGGGATAAGGAGAGCCCCTCAGGAGTGGCCCTATATGATTTAAGTTCAATGTATATTAAGAATATTCTATATAGATTGTTGATGAAAATTTTAGTCGTTTTGAAAAGTGAACTTTTTTTGGTTGAACCGTAAGAAAACCAGAAATTTTGGGGCGCTAATTGGCAAAACTATAAATATAACTTGTTGTTTCCAGAAACGTCATGCTATGTAATATAACATTACAATATTTGCCATGGATGTGGTGTGATTTAACTGTTACAGTTCCAGTTTTGGAACCAGCTCAAAATTTATTATGAAGAAGATGGGGTTAGAAATTTCTGGATTAATAAAGTCACTCAAAATTTATATTTAGGCGCGTGGTATCGACACCATTTTTTGCCAGGGATCTAAAGGGATAAGACAAAGGCTGATATTTTGATGTACATCCCCAATGAAGATACAAAAAATTCTCCCTCTGGAAATTACAATAAGTGGTTGAAACGTTTGGACACTCAACCAAATGAACCAACCAATCAAAATTCAATAAAGGTCCCAAAGGTTGTTAAGCCAACAAATAAGTAAACGTTAATATAAAACTTTTGGGACTAGTGTAATAAACAGCCCATGGTCCCCTCCCTCCCTGATTTATTGGTCACATTTTTTTGGTCACTTTTATTTTACGTCACCGGAAATAGTCAGGGAAAGGACAACGAAATCGAATTAACCACTCTTCCCCCTCACAATTTGTAAACGTATATATATATGTAAGAAATTCTACTTATTGTAGCTTATTAGTGTTAGGACCTTTTTGAGGTCAATGAAATTTAGTTTTGTACTATGTGAAATGAGTTTTAAGGCCTATTTACATAAAATTAAAAATGTATACACTATGGCTTATTTATTCTTTAACAAGGATGACAACATCCATAAAAGACACTAACACATGTATAGTGTTAGAACTGAATTATCAGACGGACGGACCGACCCTAATTATAGAAAAGCTTCGCTTTTAAAAATACAGAAAACAACGCACTCTTATTTATTGGATTAAAAACTTTGGGGACTTTGATTAAATCTTATTTTTTTTATACAAATTAGCAGTTAACAACATTTTAAACCAATCATTTTAGCTACATAAAGAGTAATTTTGTATATCATCATTTAAGATATACTCATATTTATCGTCCCTTACCTAATACCTTAAAATTTTAACTTGTGAGTGTAAGTATGAGAATAGCTATTTCTCGCATCGTATTATAAACAGCTTTCCGCGGATATAGAATGTACAATATTAAGATTAAAACCAGTTTTATTTTCGTAGAAAGCTGGATATAATACGATGCTAGACATAGTTTTTTTCGTATGGATGAGAACCGGTTCCTATCCACCGGATTCGAATGAATACGAGAAAGAAATATACCATCTTTCTAAATAGGTCAGCAATAAAATAAAACTGTTACCTAGAATATTTGAAAAGAAAAATATCAAAAGACATAATTTTGAAAATTTATAATAGGAGTGACGATTGATTTCTTTTCTTCTAAATAAGTCTTTTAAATTTAAGCTTTACTCTATTCCATGATCCATACCTACATGCTTCTATGGCAGACAGATGCTGCCATACTTATACTTTCAAAGAAAGTTATAGAAAACAAGCAAAATATGCAAGTTAAATAAGAAAATCAATGAAAGTAACGCTTAAAAAAGGGGATGATAAGAACTGTTACATTCTCAAAACATATATCTACCATATATATGTTTTGAGGATGTAACACATTTTAGACATAATCCTTATATAAGTAACAAGATATCTGTCTGTGTGTAAGTATGTACCGAAGGATCTCGCTAACCGCTTCTCATAGGTTCTGGGAAGGTTTATAACTATTTTGGGGACGGTACCGCCACTCTCCCAAGAGAAATCGCTCCAGAAAAAATTACTTCCCCCCCTCCAAAAAAAAGTAGTAGTGCATTCCAGATTATACCCTCTTGTCACAGAAATCATCATCCCAGGTTTGAAATCTTGAAGAAACTTTCTTAAACCTTGATTTTAATTATATATTTCACGCCCAAAACACTTTTGTCTCTTAGCCAAATAAAAGAATTATTGAAGGGATTTATTTGTATTTGGAGTAACTTTGTTTTTGATATTTTTCAATTGCATAATAATTGATAAGAAGCTACCTGATACTGCATCTACAGGTATTCTCTGGTAACTTCTCACAGGCGGAAACTACTAATTTTCTCCATTAAGCTTAATCACTTTTATCATGAGCAAAGAAGGTAAAAACTTATTTGGCTACATTTATCAAAGTGTTCAAGCAATGCTAGTAACTTTTTTGTCGTTCTATTTTTGAAATTTTATCAGGTTTGTTTCAGAATAGCTTTTGACTGAGCCCCAAACCTTCAGTGGCTTTATGCTGCATTTCTTGTATAAAATTTATTTAAAAAAACAAGGATGACAACATCCATAAAAGCGAAGCACTGAAACGGTAGGACAAACGGACATTAACACAATTGTATAGTGTTAGAACTTAATTATCATAATATAAATTTATAAGAGTCAAAGCAAAATTGTAAGTAAATTTGTTGAA
>LS057040.1:0-11407 GCA_900241095.1 Acartia tonsa
AGTTTACACTTTACCGTTGAAGTAAAGAAAATAAATAATATTGGTATTTTCCACTTTAAGCTGAGATATTGGGAAGCTTTTGAACTTCAGTAAAAAACCAATGTGTAAAACAGGATTATAGAACTGTCTAACCTCTAAGCGATTGGAAAAATCTTTTAGACCATGAAACCTCTGAATAATAGCGACCATTAAAATAAAAAAGGTAACCCTTTTTAATTAGTCTAAGTTTATAATAAGTCTTAAATAATTCCAAATGTTCTAAAATGTCAAAATAGCTGCACTCCTTAGTTTTAAGTTGTAGATTCCGACTACCGGTTTAGTTGTTCCAGGGTTTAGAGACTACAACTCCTGTTTCTGAACATCTCGATCTTGTTTTTCCAAATTTCAAAGGGTTCTTTTGGTCCTTCTCTTTGAACCAGGAAGAGTTGTTCTTGACTAGCTTTTTTCCATTTTGATGATCGGGAAATGCAATTCATTGTTACCGGTACCAGGGAGCTAGGCTGATAAGCATGGGCCATATGCCAGAAAAGGGGATATGTAAAAGCTTGTTGACCTATTGTGAATCTTGATATATAAAAAATACGTATGAGCAGAAAACAGTGCTTTTTTAATCGTTAATACTTCAAACGGCACAAAATAAAAGATCTGATATATAAAAAGCATATAATAGCCCTTTTCTACACACTTTAAATGAAAAATAAAGTTTTTTGATTTACTGTACAACTTTTTTTGTACTGCTTTACCTGTTCGTTTATGCTACGCAGAGAAAATGGGTGATATTAGAGGGGAATATGGTCGGTTATTGCATTGGTCAATTATTCTTTTACATCGTGGTTGCCAAATTTCAAGTCTTCATTTTTCCAAATATCCTTAAACCTACTTTTTATTATATTTTAGAATTACTGTTTTTATTTTATAAAAATATTTTTTATTGAGCAATGAAATGTTTATTTTAAATATTAAGTTTGTATTTTTTGGCAAAACAAATACTGGCACTTGTGCAAATTTGAGGTTACTCTGTTTTTGCAACAAGAAAAAAAAACATTTCGTACCTGATTTTGTGTGTGGTGCGTCCAGTTCATTCCATACTCTCTTCTATAAACATTCTTATTACCATTTAACAATCCTATAATATATTATTTATTTATTATTAATCTTTTTACAATACAAAAATGTAATGCTTTTTTATTCTACAGATAATATGTGAATTTCTATTACGGGACAACGATTTTGCTTTATAAAACACAGTTTGATTGAATATCTGCTTGACTTATTACATAACTCTTAAAAAATGAAATTTAACGCTATTCTGATCATAATTGTCTTTCTATTCTCATGATGAATAGTTGGCTTCAAATGTCTTTCCAACATTTAGGCCAAATAAGAGAGACATATAATAATCTAGTAACTTAATATCCTAATTAAACCAAATGTTTGAATGATAAATGTGAAAGATAGTTATTAAATTACTAAATGTTCATGTGTGATGATCATGTCCGCACAATAACCATCATTCTGTTTAGAGAGAGGTAAGCACATCATTTTATTTTTTATACATTTTTATTCTCATATAAAATGCAAAGAAATATCAGGTTAAGAAAAGGACAATTTTTAAAGCTGTAGACGCACCCTTTAGAAAAAAAGGTGGAAAGTAAAATTCACGGCGGCAGCTGCAAAATGCTGACTTGCATCGAGCTGCAATAATGGTGGGTGCAGTTTGGCAGTACCTAGTAGATATATAATTTTGCAGCTGATTATAATAGTAGGGCGCTTGCTGCGAAAACAGCTGTAGCATATTAAAAAGTTGCCAGGCTACCGAGCCTTTGTTAAAAAGAGGTCTAAACAAGAAAATTGCATTTTATATGATAATAAAAAATGGTTTTTTTCTTTTTTTTAATAACATTTACAAAAAATCAGGACTAACATAAAACACTTCCATAGATTTTTTTCTGTACATACAAATATAGACACTTTATACTTCGTAGAATACTGAATTATTTTATCATATCTAATTTCCATTTCATTATTTTTTAAATTTAGAATTTTATTAATCTTTTTTCCCCTATAAAGGAGCACAAATGCGTAAATTTGCGCTGAATTTAATTAATTTTTAAATGATTTTTCAATATAAACAATCGTTTATACCTTAAGATTTTTTATGCTGATTTTTCTTATATTAAACTAAAGCCGCCGAAATCTGCAAACTATCTGCGTTTTTGCTCAGGTTTAAGTATTGATAATAAACATTTAAATAAATAAGCAAAAATTAGCAAGCTCTAAGTATCACTTTGACGTCAGATAACTCTTTTTGTCAACTCCCTTGTTGTGAAAAGGGTTAAGTGATAATGCATTTTTGAATTATTTTCTTGTGATGATGCCCGAATCTGTTGTTTGTATTTTGAATTTGCAAACTACTGAAGTAGCTTTATGCATATATACTCAGAATTTTATATACAGTAACTTCCATTATACTTAACCCTTTTATAACTTTTTATGTATAGCCCCCCCCCCCCTCCTTATTTTACCATTTAGGAGCAACCAAAATTTAAAAGTCTTAAATTGATACTACTTTGTTATTTACAATTTCTGAAACCTAATATAAAAGTCCTTCCTTTACCTATTCTTTTTTCTTGTCAAAAGTCTAATGTCATCATTCAAAAAATTTTATCAACGTTGAAAAAATATTTATTGAGGCTACTCCTTTAATTGTTTAAAACATGGGTCGTATATTGTAAATAAACAAGAATATATAGATATTTTATTTTTTAATTTAAGTCCTCTCCAGATAGACCCTAGATTATTCCCTGTTTTATATTTAGAGTTAGGAATTTTAAAAATTTTCCTGTTTTGAAAAATAATATTCTTGTTTTAATTTTGCACATTGATATTTGTTGCTTCAGTATTTGTTACGAGAGTTTGAAGACAAGGAGAACATATTGTCTGCTATGGATGAACAGGTTATAGTTTATATTAGTTTGAAGACAAGGAGAACATATTGTCTGCTATGGATGAACAGGTTATAGTTTATATTAGTTTGAAGACAAGGAGAACATATTGTCTGCTATGGATGAACAGGTTATAGTTTATATTAGTTTGAAGACAAGGAGAACATATTGTCTGCTATGGATGAACAGGTTATAGTTTATATTAGTTTGAAGACAAGGAGAACATATTGTCTGCTATGGATGAACAGGTTATAGTTTATATTAGTCAATATAATATGTTAAAAGGGACTGTGAATATCAACAGATTGAACGGAACAGAGGAAAGTGGGTAGAGCTGTTGTTGAAACTAAACGATAAATTGATCGGTAGATCATTTAAACTTTTTCGCGGATATTGCAATGAATATTTTAATATTAAATTTTAAGATTTGTATTTTAATATTCGTGAAAAATTGGCTGTAATAAGATGCTACACATGACTTTTCAATATGACTGAGAGCCGGTTCAAATCCATCAGATATTAATCTGTTTTGAAGCCATACTGGAAATACTTTTTTTAACACACACATTTTATTTATAATTTTCTGTCGAGATTAATGTAGATAGTCGCGAATATAACTATTAAATTATTGCGTATTAGCTCTAGATAATTAAGTCTGATTTAGGTTTGTTACCGTGGCTTAACACGCTGGTCGTCGATAAGGTTATGGGTTCGAATCTGGGTACAACATGCATTATAACTGTAGACTTTAAAAATGGGTCTCTCTGTTGCTATGTCAAATGCGCTAAATTATTAGTTAGGTATATCTTGGCCCTAAACAGGCGCAACCCATTACAGTGCACAGTTAGGACAGATAAATGTCGTGCATTTAAAAAGTTGGTTGTCTTTTTTTGTGTTACTTACTCTGATACTCCTGTTATCCTGTTTGACCTGAGCGTAGATTTAAGTATTTGTTTGATATATAATTTTCCCATTGTGTAGGTGGATGCCTATCGAGAATCTGGGAAAGAGGAAGCTGCCACAAGATTGGAAGATCAGCTCATTCTTATCCATGCCAAGTTCCAGGTAAACTAACAGTAACTTTTATGGCATATGGAAAATAAAAATTAATATTTGTTTAGTATAAAAGTTCCAAAAAATGATTTATCAGCTGTTTTAGACTTTTTTTGGTAATACGTTACAACACGTTACAGTCGCCAAGTATTTGCCTGTATATATTTTTCATGTTGCTAAAAATCTGTAAGATGTCAAACCGTTTAATTATAATAAATATTAGGAACTCTCGAGCAAGTTCGAGCTGTTTCAGCAGCCCTCCGACTACGGAGGCAAACTTGGAAGGATCACCAGGCAGCTGAAGGATATCCAGAGGAACATGTACCTGACTGAACTAATCTCACATGAAGCTGAATCTATCCACGGACAGCTACACCATACTAAGTGCATTTATAATGTAAGTATCTACTACCTGTTAATTTAGCAAAAATGTGTTAGGGATATTTTTAAACTGAAGCACAGCGAAACACCCTCCCCTACCCCCATTTAGTTTAAAATTAATTTAAAATAAGAGTCCTTACCTATACGGGGCTACATTGAACCCACAAAAGAATAATAATGTTTTTTTTTAAACTTAAGCTCATGTTCATTTGGACATAACCCAGTTATATGTAGAAAAACTGCACTACTATAAATATTTTGTATTACATATATGACAATAAAACAATATTATTTGCTATGAATAAATCATGGTGTAATGATAATTTAGGTTCACTTAATTTTTTTTAACTTTTAGTAAATAACTTTTTTTGCTGGCTTAATTTAGTTGATTACACATTTTTGTTGAAGATTTTGCTGATAAGTTTCTTCCTCATAACTATTTTATTATGCAAACCTAAAAAAACATTTGTGAAAAATTAAGTTTTAAAAGAATTGGTGGGCAATGACATATTGTAATCCTTTTGTGAAGTGTGGTTGGTGGCAGCTCTGTTCTGATAACATTGAAACTGCCACTTTTCAACATAATTTATTGCTGACACAAGAACTTAGTTCGGGCCACACTACTCTACTCACACACTGTAAAAGAATTTCTTTGTGTGAAAATGTAATTGCCTTTTTTGTCTAAAGTTTATTACATATTTGGATATTTTTTTCTAGATAAACTCTAAAAAAAAAAGGCAAGGAGCTCCTATTTTTAATTAAAGAAAGTAAATTCTGGACAGTTTTCAGTATATGTATTATATTATTATTGGACTTGCGAAAATGCAATTTAAGATACTTTGCTCCGCTACTGCTTTATTTTTTTTTATTTTAAGAAACGAAATTTAGATTATCCTCATATTTCGAGAACATTTTAACACAAGAAATTGGAATAAATTTTATATGAATGGTTACTTATTTTTAACAGTATATATAATATACTGTACAACCAAACACCACAGTATATTCATAAAAATGTCATCTAAGATTGGGTTTATGATTTGTAATCTTGGGTTAACTTACAAAAAGTAAAAAAACATTTTTAAGATTTTAAAAAAGAAAAAAAAAAATTAAATTTTTTATGACTAACTGCATTTCCATCACAAATTGTAATGCAATTATTCTCAAAAAAATTGTATTTTAAGAAAATTCTTTTAAATTATTTAATCCACATCAATCAATCAAATCCACATCTTCCCCTGCACGTAACGTTTCTATAAATATATGGGGAATGCTCTGGTCCCAAACAAATTTTAAAGAATGTAAATTATGATATATTAACGAGTTTCTTAAGTGTATGAAGTGTTAGAAAAAAGTTTGCAATGGCCATGATTTTAAAACAACAATTGTTTTCAGGCCCTGGCGGACATAAAACCTGAGGTAGAGTCGACCATAAAGATGGGACGCAAACTCGTTGATACAGGATCCGTAGCAGATGGGCCAGACACAACGCGCAAGATTGATGCTTTGAAAGAGCTGTTCAATGTCCTAGGCGCTCAGGTAATATTATCAGGGAGCTGTAATTATAATGTACATCCCCAATAATGATAAACAAATTTACCTCTTCTGTAGATTACAGAAGTAGTTAAAACGTTTGAACACTCATTTAATGAACCAGCCAATTAAAATTCTACAAAAGTCCCCAAAGTTGTTAGGCCAACGAATAAGAAACATTATAAAACTTTGGGGACCAGTGTAATAAGCAGCCCAATTTTCCCTCCTTCCCTGAATATTTTGGAATGATTTACTCTTGTAGCTTTTGTATAATTTGTTATCTTAATATTCAAAAATATGACCCATAATAGTTATTTAATATTTATCGCATCGTATTATAGACAGCTTTCCGCGGATATAAAATTATACTATTAAAAGATTAAAATCAGTTTTTTTTAGCCAAGCCTTCGGCATCTCGGATAAATTTTGTATTGGTAGAAAACTGGATGTAATACGGTGCTATACTTAATTTTTCAGAATGGCTGAGAACCGGTTCTAATCGGTTTCTAAGCGATACTGGAAATAATATTCTTGTGAAATAACCTGAATAGTTTTTTAACCTTGTTTGGTAATAAGAATATGTGAGTAAGAAATGTAAAAATATTGATGACAAATGCAAAATATTGTCAACAGTTGTATTGGAAATAATCTTCCATAGCAACATTTTTACAAATAGGATCAACTTGTTTTTTTTTAGTTAAAAAAGATAATAATTAGGTTTCCGGGAGGGAGGGGACATTGAGCTGTTTTTACACTAGTCCCTTAAGTTTTAAAATAACGTTATTTTTTCTTTGGCTTAGCAACTTTTATTAAATTTTGATTCTTTGATTCATTAAGTTTAGTGTCCAAACGTTTCAACCACAGAAAGGGTAATTTCATGTATCATTGGGTTGTGTACACCATTTATTCGACCATTGTCTTATCCCTTTAAATTCCTAAGGTTTCATTTACTATTTTTTAACATGGATTTTTTACAATAAATGATGCTTTGCATAATTATAGCCTACAGCAAATTTCTAGTTTTGTCTTTAAAAAAAATTAATCTTAATGTTTTCCTATTAGATCATATGAGGTATGTTTTTCTGTACGTCAGTACATTGCATACGAATTGAATTTTTTAAAACTAGAATACAAAAAAAGTTGGTCACCCTACCAAGAAATTGAGTTGCTGCATGGTAGTTGCCTGCTCTGTCAATAATATCTTTTCAATTTTCTTAACCCTGCCCTTCAATGCAATTCTTTTCAAATAGTTTACTTCAGCTTTAATTCTTTTTTATTTCTTAAGTTTTAAGAAAATTAAAACAGAGACTGTATTTTAATAGTTTTTTTTTTATCCTCACTTATATAAAATATGTTATATTAATATGGAATATTTTCAATAAACAAAAGTGGATAGTACAATAACGAATTTTATATTTAGAATTATTTTCAAATACCATGAAATGTGTTAAATTTGTTAGTTAATTAAAAACTTTAATTTTCAGGTAACCGAATCTCGAGAAATCTTGCAGCGTGCCCTTGAGCTGTCGGAACAGTTCAGCCAACGAATGCACCGTGTGAACGTGTGGTTGAGAAGCTCCAAGTCCCAGATGTCCGGTCTGGCACCAGACATGATCAAAACAAAGCTGCGGGAAATGCGAGCACTTAAGAATGACGTCAATGTTCTCTTAAGTTTAAAACAGGAATTTGTAAGTTTGTGCAATGATGACGCCTGCTTGACTGGCCTTAAGGATGCTCTCAAAATTCTTTACTCTGATTGGGCGGCTGTTCTTAAGATGATCAATAGCAAACTGCCTGAAAGTAATCAGTTGAGCATGGCTGATCTAGATATATCCGAGGATGAAGCATCTAAGGTTGCCAACGCTACAAATGGATCACTAAACTCAACTGGATCCTCTGGAGATGAAAGCATATTGCTGTCAGAATTCAGAGATCTGTTCCAGGAAATATCAACCTGGCTTGAAGACACTGAGGAGAGAATAAATGGCAAAGATCAAAATATTGGTGAACAAATAATAAAATACCAGCCAAAGGTTGACCAACTCGGCGACATGGCCTCCAAGTTACTGGACAGGTATTCTAACAACAGAGAGGATATTGAGCCAGAAATGGAGAATTTAGGACAGCGTTGGGAGTCAATACTTGGAAAGATTCTCAAACAGGCAAATCAATCCTCAGACAGTTCAGAAGTTCTGGAAGAGATAAAATCCTCTCAGGTCCAGCTGGAAACTTTACCAGAAGAGCCTGAACAGCAGCAGGACTCTTGCAGGAGGCGTGGATCAGATCAGCGTAATAAACCTGGCACCCCAGAAGGATCTGACCTAAATAATTCTGCAACTTCAGACCCTGAAGAAATATCAACTCTACCTGAGGATTCATTCATGTCTGGTCCGCCTGGAGGTACAGGTAGAGACATATACCTGGCCGAAGGTAACATAGCTGAACATTCAGAACTAGAAAGAGATTCTAACGCTGATGGTGATAATAGTACATCATCAGAAAAATCAAAGACTTCCTCTAAAAGAGATGCAGCCTCGCCAAGTAGAAATTCAAGCAGTAAGGAATCTTCCCCCTCTAAGATTCCTCGTAAAACAGCACCGGCTACTAAGCCTAAACCTCAGTGGTATGTTGACTCCATGCGTGTTGTGCAGGATGAAGTTCATACAATACCTGTAGTTGAGGACACTACGTTTGCCAAGCAAAAGAAGCTGAAAAAGCCTAGCAGCATTCCATTACGGTCCCCTGGGGGTGGAAAGGTCCCTATGGTACCAGAGCCAGGCAGTCAGCCACCACCTGTTCAACAGGTTACTGTGGCCATCACAAGCTTACCCCTACAACAAAGCATGCCACAGTCTACTAAAATGTATTCTCCGCCCCAGCAACAACATTCCAAGCCAACAACACTTACCTACACTGTAGTCCAACCTGTCACCAGTTCTGTGGTCGCATGTTCAAGCCCGGTGAGCACAGTGTTACCGTCAGTTGACACAAGTCCCACGCTGTCGCCAATGGACAGCACAGGAGGAGGTGTCATGATGAACAGTGCTCTGGCAGGTGCTGCACCACAGTCCATTCTTGATGACATTGATAAACAAAATGCTGAGGACAATGCCATAATTGATAGGTTGTTGCGGTCAGCCTCAGAGGATATCGAGGACGTGCGGATAAGATCCAGCTACACAAGTTCACGCTGCCATCAGAATAATAAGGAAAATCACGAGCAGGACATCAAGGAGTTCAGGGACAAGTTTGATACAATCAACGCCAGAATGGTAACTGCCAGACGCAAGATGGACACGCTAGAGCTGGAATCTGAATATCCCGTGAGGAATGATTTGATTGATCTCGAGGTGAATGAGTTGGAAGCTGACGTGGCAACAACAATATCACGTGGAGATACACTTGTACTTATGGTACACAGGTTTAATATGGAACAGGGCGAGGAGTTAAAGAACAATGTGACTAGTCTTAGGGATGCTTGGAATCAGTTAAAAGCCTTTGCTGAAGAAAAAAAGATAAAATCAGCAAAAGAGGCGGAAACTTTAAAATTACTGCGAGATAAACTAGAGAAAATGAAAAACTGGTTAGACTCTGTCATTAAAATTATTAAATCTAAGAAATCAGAAGAAGAACGTATTCATCCTGCAAGAAAAGAAGTTGACCGCAAGGCCGGTGAAATTAAATTAATTGAATCAATTGTAGCAACTATAAAGCCTATTGATAAACTGGGAGACATGAAACAAATTTTGATTGCAGTCCGTGGCGATTGGGATATCTTGAAAGATCTAGCAACGCCGACTGTTAAAGCCGAGCGGTCCAACAAAGCTGGAGGCGACGGAGTTAGACGGAGCAAAAGTAAGTCTCCGGGAGACAAGAAGACGGACAGGTCTGTTCCGGATGAACTTTTTACCCGGACTATTCGGGTTCAGGAGGCGCTGGCAGCTGTTAGAAATCAACTTGACACTTCTGTTCTTAAGGAAACATTTTTATCTTTTACTCTTTTTTTTGTATAAAGGTATAGGTATATGAAAGAACTTTTTACATTGTCGGCAGGGTTTTTTAATCTCTAACACTTACATCATTATCATAGTATGATATTAGATAGTTACAAAAGCTTAATTGAATTTTTAAAGTATATAAGTTGATGAAACACCCACTGTGGGATATCAAAAGTAAAAATGTTTTGTTTAAAAACAGGAACGTAATTATGAGAGTTTGGAGCTACAAGCACAAACATTGGATAAAATAAAAGAAGCCTTAGATACTCTCAGACCAAAGGTAACAATTTATGTTTTACAATATTTATATAATAATATTTTTTAGAATATTTAAACAGCTGTTCTTTTGCCCTGTCTTAATGGATTAGTTTATAGGAAAATGTATATTGTATATCGCACCTAAAGACGAAGTATTTTGCCTAGACTATTCCATTTTTTGGAGAAGTATATCATTTTTTTAAGGGAAATTAGTTTTTTGTTATAGTAAAATATCTCTCTCATTTTGTTGAATTTAAAAAAGAAAGTATAAGCAAATGCTTCTGATTTCATATACACTAAATCTGATCATTCTTTGGCTAGGTTAAGAAGACCATGTCCGATATGGACCATATATCTGGCGGACTTTCCATGGAGTACTTTGACAAGCTGACCGCCATGGGAGAGAAGTTGCGGGAGGACTGGAACACGACCAATGACCGCTACGTGGAGAGGCGAAGTGTGTGGCGCGTATGTGACCAGGAGATGCGCGCATTCACCACCCTGGAGCACGAGCTTAACAACTGGCTGGTGGACATTGAACAGTTTATCAAAGATATCAAGAAGGTAATGAATTATGGGATCGTCGTATTTTCACAGTAGCTTTTATCCTGTTTCTAGCCCCTGCAGGGGGCTCTAACCCTATTTCCTAAAATTTCAAGGCAATCATTAACATTTACCTAATCTAAGACGATACCCGCTACTTCATTTTCTTTCCATGATCCGAATTATGGAATATGTTGGGATGGTTTTAGGTTAGGCCTTTTCCTACCTATTCCAATACAAAGTACCTAGATGCTAGGTACGCAGTCGCTAGTATACTAAAATATGAAGTAAATAAGAGTTCTTGTTTGATAAAGAAGGTTAAGAGTTTTGCAGTTAACTTCCCTTTTCTCCCTCCACCTCTCTTCATGATTATATTTGTTTTGGCATCAAAAGGATGTTTAGATTTCTTCAGTGTGATCAAAAGAATTTTTAGTTGGTTTGAGTTTTCACAACCTTTGCATCATTTTACCAGTTTATCCTACAGAAGTTGGGTATACATCTAAATTAACAAAAAAGGATTTATGTCTGAATGTCTGCCTGTCCCCTGTCTTTACAGAAATGCAGTGGTTTGAAAATGGATTCAGCAGGAGGGGGGGGGGGGTGGCGGGGGTGAAGTTTTGGGGGGCAGAAAAAACGGGCAAGGCGGGGTACCACAATTAGTTTTTTGGGGGGGGGGCTGGGTTATGAAAATTTGGC
>LS057041.1:0-11404 GCA_900241095.1 Acartia tonsa
AAAAATCGGCATCTCGAAGATAAATAAACTGGTTTTAATTTCATAATAGTACAATTAAAATCGCGGAAAAGTGTAATACTCAGCGAAAACTAACTATTACTAGTACTTCCGTTTGTCGTTTTTGATATTGTGATAATTTATATTATTTGACTCATTATAGATGTTATACAATAAACTTTCACTTAACTATTTATAATGCTTTATTTTTAGATATATCAATCGGAAGAAAACCTAAAGAGCCAGAAATAATATCAACTCCAACAACTTTACAGTTACAAAAGTAAGTAAAAATTATTTAATAAAACAATAAGAGGCGCTATTGTTGTAAAGAAATTTTCATCAAAACAAGGATGATAACATCCATAAAAGCGAAGCTCTGAAACGGTAGGAGAAACGGACATTTACACTTGTATTGTGTCAGAACTAAATAATCAGAATATTTATGTATAAGAGTCGAAGCAAATTTTTTTATAAAAATTTTTGAAAAACTGCTTCATACAAGATAATGCTTATGGATATACTTACATTTTAGGACTTTATCATAGAGTTGCTTTGCTTATAACATTATACTTCGTTGTCCCAGGAATAAATATACCAAAAATCATTATCCAAGTAGAGAGCAAAGTTTAACTTCTTTATCAAACAGGGGAACCATACAAAAGTTTCAAATATAAAGGTCGGGTTGCTCGATATTTATCAGTAAAAAAGGTGTATTTTAAACACAAAATAATGGAATAAGGTCGATTAATGTTGTATTTAACCATCCCTATAACCCTGGCTCTACAGCTAGTTGCAAAAATGAGTAACTTGGCTAGAGCAGCAACATTTTTGGCGAACTTTTTATCTACAGATTTCTGGACGCCTTTTTACATTCATCAATTTTATACTTGAACCAAATTTGTGTTTGCACGACGTAGTCATATATTTCATAAGTTTTTAGCGCAATAGTTTTCTTATAAATAAAGTGAAATAAAAAAGGATAACATCCATTAGTAACAAAGTAACTAACTGCATATACAGACAGAAGAACAAAATAAAGTATACTGTATACATCTAAGTCTCACTTTCTCAGAAAAGGTAATGACCGAGTGAGTGGACATTGGGTTATTTATTACACTAATCCCCAAAGTTTAATGATAACGTTTTCTTATTCGTTGACTTAACAAGCTTGGAAAAAGTTATCGAATCTTAATGGTTGGTTCATTCAGTTGAGTGTCCGACCGTTCTAACTACTAATTGTATTCTACAGAAGGGGTAATTTTGTGTATCATGATTAGGGATGTACATCAATTCCCTTATCCCTTTTGATCCCTAGCTCTCGACAATCAGAAACTAAGAATAAAATTTGAAATTTGCTAATTTGTAATATTAACCATACTGTATGAAGACCTAAATTGAAAAAAATCTGCATTAAAAAATTAAATGATTTAAAGTTCCTTATCAAGAAATTTTGATAGGCTTTTTAAGGATTTAAAAAGTATATTTGTTCGAGTAATGTAGCTATACTTTAAAAACATTAACTAATAATATTGGGAAGAATAACAGAATTGCTTTTTATTTTATTGATATTTTAAGAATATTTTTTTATTAAATAGATCATTAAATATTATTCTGAAGTCAAGCTTACATAAATTATGCAATTAAACATTTTCGAATACGAAAATTTTGTATCAAAGTACAAAAAATCAACTTTATAAATATTGTCCACATAGTAAAAGTACGTGCGTAACGAATAGCTGTTATCGTTGATTTATGCATGTAAGAATTAACCTATTGATTTCAAACTTGGCAAAATGATTCGGGTAACAGTAAAGACTCTATTGCCAGAAACTTGTAAACCTAAATTTACAAATACGATATAGTTATCAAAATCATCTTAATTCTGTAATAATGATTCCTAGGTCAACTAAGTACAAAGTTTTAGGCGAAGTTTCTCTATGTTAAAGTCCTAAATTGTAAGTATGTTCTAAAACATTATCCTGTATTTGACCAGTTTTACCGCAAATTAACGCACATTTTGTTTCGTTATATTTATAGTAATTTCCCTTATTGAGTTCTGACACTTAACACGTGTTAATGTTCGTTTGTCTTATCGCTACAGAGCTTCGCTTTGATCGATGTTGTCATCCTTGTTTTTTTCTATTTCTAAAACAACTAAGAAACAGCTTTAAGTGCCTCCAAAAAAATGACGTCATACAATACAAAGTACCAATGATAGGCCAGTATAAATTGTAATTGACCAATGGTAAAATTTATACTGGCCTCTCATTGGTCACTTGTATTGTATGTATGACATCATTTTTTTGGCGGCACTTTACGGTGTTTCCCTTACTTATTAGGGGTGTCTCATATTTATTTTAGCACTTTATACATTACCCCTTCCACTTGAAGGACTTCTAGCAAAGGATGGACAATGAAAGGTGTTATATTTGTTTATTAGACGTTTTCACACATAATAGATAGTTTTTCTTTAGGTTTTTTTTTTATTAAAGTGTTCCACGGAAAGTGTTTAACGGGGAAAGTGCAGTGTTTGCTGTAATAATCATTTGCGACTAGATCCTTTGACAATGTTAAACATTTGGCGGAATAGATATAACACCATGTGGGGAATCTGTTTACCTTCATTTGAATTTACTTTTGATATGTTTGTTTGAAATAAATTGAATATATTTTGCAACGCGAGTGTGGCGAGTTTTCAGTGGAAAGAGGGATTTTTAAATTGGCAAATTTTTTAATGATTTTCATGTAGAATAATAGTTATTTATAGCATACTGAAAACTCTATTACAATTGTGAAATTAAACTATAAAAGGGGGATTGTTTAATAGGGAACTATGTATGTACATTTTGAAAAAAAACTAATGGTATTACGTTAAGTAATAAGGTTTTTTTGTCTGTATTTTTAGATTTCATTTTAATTTCAATAACTTTTCACCTGAGTAGGTTCTCCTTTTTAGGGAATCCTCAAATTGCTAAAGTTCACAAAGCAAATGTTTTCTTCTGGGTTAGTCTGAATTCAATAAAATCAATGTCTTGTAGATATTCTTCTGTTAATTTTGTGGATTTTTCATTATTTTCCCTTAAAACGGTCAGTAATAGGCTGCTAAATTCTTTTTATTTCACTAAGATAGCTAAAATATTAAGGGAGTAATAGGCGCTTAAAAAAAACCAGTTTCCGAGGGACACCTTGTATATTGATGTGGAAGGATGGACATAACATAAATATAAAGTAGCTGCTCAATTAAAAATTACTTTATATGTTCTTTCATACTTTTTTTCAGCGTATATCATATTCAGTTTATTCAGATAATATGGTAAGTGTGAAGAAACGGAAAATAGATATGGACAGTCAACATTTCTTTTTAAAGTTCTTTCACAATTTTATGAAATATTATATTAAAAAAACATCGCATAAAGGGAGAAATCTGTACTGCGTCAGTATTTGTCTCGCAAAATTTCTTTTATCAAACATTCATCGTACGTTACAGAAAGACAGACAGAGACACACAATCATTTTCAGAGTAGCTTCGCTACTGAATAATTTATCTAACACAATAAATAAGTGAGTCATCGAGGAAATACGAAATGATAGGTACACATCTAAATAGAGAGAAAAAATACAATTATATATTTTTCAAGAAAATATAATGTATGCTATGAATTTTCAATGTCCAGTACTATCAAGTTTATTCTTACTTTTTTATTCACCAGAAAGATATTTTTAATTTAAGAATTCGTTTTAAATTCAATATGATCTCTTTTTATTTAAACTATAATATTACATATTATCTGATATCCTATTAAAAATTAGTATGTTTTCTCTATGTTCAATAAGATCACTCAATCGGCTGCATTATCGTTTCTTAAATTTTGCCTCCTGGCAGGGTTTAGTCTATTTGATGGGGCTTTTCGTCAATACATCGTCAAGAAATTTGTCATTTCGTATTTTTGGATAAGTCATGTAAGACCAAATAATATTACATACAAAAATATGCTAGAAACTTATTTTTATGTTTAACGGATTAATGTGAATGACTGACAGTGACCATCTAGTGTAATACACCAATTTCTATTCTTTTAGTATTATAGTTAGAAGAGGTTAAAAAGTGCTGACAAACCATTCTTTTAGATCTGTCAATTATAACCACACTAACTATCTAACAATCATAAGTTGCAAACCTTCTCTTTATCTATACTATGTCTATTATAAATTACCCAGTATGTCATGTCCTATAAGATCTTGTAAATGGCTTATAGCCTAAACATTTTTGAAGAAGCCTAATTCTAACTGATTTTAGCTTTTTTTTTACAAAAGAGGAGTACTACTGTTTTAAAAATATTAATTTGGTAAGAAAGATATAAGCCCTTCTTGTTAAGAAAGAGATTACATAAAGGCTAGGGGTGAAGGTACTATTTAATGAAAAGACATATTTTAAATTATATTTCGTTTAAATAAAAAATAAGTATTCCTTGTTGACTCTTCAATAATAGAAATATCTATCCTTTTCTTTTACTTAATCAGCATTACATTGCATTTATCATATTTTATCATTATAATTTGTATCTACTTGTATTTGTTAAAATCCTTTCCTCATGAGCCATTGATTAACATGGATGACAATATCGATAAAAGCAAAGCTCAAGTAATCACAAGGTCAGAAAAACAAACATTTACAAATATATCAAATTACAGGAATCATAATTCCAAATTCGAAAAAATTGGACTTTTTTTTAACATTTCTTAAATAAGGATAAGGGATATCTGTTATACGAACGAAAAACCAACCCAAGTGTAGAGAAGCTTTGCTTTAAAAATACAAAAGAAACATTGTAGCTTTAATTACCTAATCCTTGCTACTTGTTTCCCAATATAGGCCTCATAAGAAATAGTTTTGCGCGCACCTTCATAACTTTTAAAGGGTGTTCTCAAACTTTGTTTTATTTAAAAACACAAGTGATTTTTTGGGGTGGCCTACAAATACTATCGATGAAAATAGCAAAAAAACCTGCTAAGCATCTATAGCTTAGAACTTAAAAAACAATTGTTAATCTACAACTACAATTATAATATATCATTTAACTTTATGGTGTCCCTTTGTGTGTGTTTAAGTGTGTGTGTTTGTGTGCGCGAAGCCCTTAAGAAAGCAGCAAATTAAACCACGAAGAGCGTGTTTGTCTGTATATAATGTGCTGGGAGAAATCTTTAGTTTTTAACTTTGTATGTGAAAGGTTTGATTACTTGATGGTTTGACAACATACAATGAAACAACATAGAAAGTTTTTCAGTGAAAACAATTGAAAGTGAAACTGTAATATTTATTGTATTGACAACAAGAAATTTCTTTATATTATTTTACATTCTAATCAGAATAAATCATTTGGGTTATTGATTAATATGTTTTATTGATGATTAAACAAAAGCTCATTTGGACAAACAACCAGACCCCTCTCCCCTTAATTTTCTACTAAACCTAACATAAAATAATCATGAAATTTTTTTTGTATTTGGTCCAAAAACGATAAGAGGGAAACTACAGCCTTTTTTTCTTGTTGAAAATTATACTAACAATTTTCTTTATGAATAGTGCAGTTATAACAAGATTTAAATACAACATTAAGAATACAGAAATATATTAGAAATTTTTAGTTTTGAATGTTGTATCTAAAAATTCAGAAAGTTTAATAAATTTATGATTTTCGAATATTTGTTTTAAATTATTAAAATCCACCAATAAACACGAAAAATAATACAAACCTTTAGAAACTGTCGATTTTTTGGCCGAAAGCCTTATTTATAGTGAAGTTGGTCTTTTTTAATGCTACTCCTATAAACAAGTTCAACCTTGTTTTAATCTTAATAACTTTTTTTCAGATTATGTAAAAACAGTTGTAATAATAAATGATAATGTACGGCTTTTATACATTTAGTTTTGTACTCATCAATTTAGCACACTCCATTTTTGCACAAGATTTTGATAATTATGGTAGGTATTGTTTAATTAATTAGTTATCTATGACTCACTTTGTCGCTTTTTCGTCCAACGTTTATTAATTTTTTTTTACAGTTATGGGCTCTTTTTAAAGACAGGGGTTGGGGTGGGGGGAATGACCTTTTTTTAGAAATAAAAGGCGTTATCCTCTTAGAATTTTTTTCTTCAATTTTTTTCAATTTTGTGCCGAGCGCTGCGGCTAGGCAGGCAAGGGGGCCGAGCGCTGCGGCTAGGCAGGCTAGGGAGCCGAGCGCTGCGGCTAGAGTTCATAGTTCGCTGTAATGGCTAGCGAGATATTTACAGGCAGACATAATTAAAGCATGTTGACAATCCGCAGCTACTGTCAGCTTTTCTCACAACTGAAAGTAGCGGTCTACAAAGATTAAGAGATTGTTTCCCTTAAAGTGACTAGTCGAACACAGAACCCCCTCCCATTGTAAATTAGTTGCTTGGAAGGGGGGGAGGGGAGTTGCGTTTATGTTTTTTACTTTATATAAGATTAGGTTAGGTTATATTGGGTACAGGGTAGCACCGTATTGATAGGATACCGAAGGCCCCAAGGGTTAGGTAGAAAGAAAAAAACAACCCCACTCGTATTTTCAATTTTTTAAGAGGTAGGAAGGGGGGATGTTTGCTCGCTGGGTATTTTGAGGGAAAGCAACGTTTAAGTTTACCTGTTTCATTTTTTTTCTCTTAATAACCTCTCTACAACCGGCTAGCCCTGTAATAAAGCAACCATGATATCACTATTGTCCCTACTTTTATTTCAGTTGTTGTAAGGACGAGTAATATTGAATGTATTCCACCATATGAGGTAACATAACTGATCTGAAAAATAATATTCCAGTATGGCTTTGAAACTGATTAATATTCGCTGGATTAGAACCAGTTCTAAACCATAATGAAAAATCATGTATCTTATCGTATTATAAAAATGTACAATTATAATATTAAAACCAGTTTTGTTAGCACATCCCTTCGGCATCTCAGGGCTAACAAAATTGGTTTTAATCTTATAATTATACATTTTTATGTCTGCGGAAAGCTGTTTATAATACAATGCGATAAATAACTATTCCTCCACATACCTGCTTCTTCTAATATCGATCCGTTTCCAAAGCAGTAACATATCAAATTTTCAGTTTTTCTTATAAATTGTCCATAAAAAACATCCTATTATTCTTGATATCTGATTTGTAGGCCCAGCCAATTGGTTATAATTACCGACGTGAGGGAGAGCTGAAAGTGTCATGAGAGAAGTCATAGAAATACTCCTATTATCCATCTCTCTTTTGGAGGTTTCCTGTCCCACATTTACTCTCGTCCTTCCTTTGTAGACGTATTTTTATGAGGTCACACATGACACTTTCTCCGACGTTAAAGATAAATTTCTTTCTTTCTCTAACTATCGTAGATTCTTGTTTACCAAATCAAGTTTCACAAAATAATTCACACTCGTATTTCTTTTAGCAGCTGCGTACTCAGAACTTCCCTTCTAGAAAGTGCAAAAAGACGAATCAAAGTTATAAAAGTTTACCTACATAAAACTATATCTTTTTTTAGAAAGTTGGACGTCAATGCCTGTTCTTTTCCCGGCCCCATCCTGCCTGGGGTATCACAGACTCTTGGGCGGAGGTAATTGATAATTTCTTAATTTCTATTTCACACAATGAAACTTATTGAGCAATGATGCCAACCTACTTTTTTTTTAAGATAAGAGGTGCGTTTTTTTTATTTGTCTAATAATTACTTTAGGTCGTGCAAAGTTTATTGGATTGTGGCACTGTAGGGGGGAATCATCAGTGTTCAACAAGCACTGTGTGTGAAAGCACCATGTTTTAAAATGTTGCACCACATTCTGTGGGGTGCACTGAATTGTTATTGTTTGTCCACATAAAGACTTGATTTCTTCTAAATTGGTATAGGTCCATGTCAGGTTTAATGCCTTTGAAAGAAAAGTGATTACCTTAAATTAATGCAATAACAAATGAAGACGGATAAAGTCCCTCAATGACGTCATAAAAATGAGGGATGAGGAGAGGAGGAGTGGGAAAGAAAACCCCTAAAAAAGAGATGGATAATCCCTTTTTTATGACGAAAAATGCTGATTTTTTTTAGGGACTTTCTTCGTCTTCATAACAAATGTATACAAGCATACAAGGAATAGGATATCCAATAGTAATTGTAAAAGACAAACTATAGGTTTTCACGAACTGTCACAACGAAGCAGATTCATCCCAATATCTTACTCTGCATTTATGTAACAAAACAAGGTGCCAGAAATATTTTTCATTTAGGCGTACAAAAACGTGTACGATGCCGCTATATTTTGCATGGAACATGGAGGACAGCTGGCCTCGCGAGTATCAAGTTTTAAATATGCACTTCAACATTGCAAAAGTATTAAAGGTAAAAGATATTTATTTGTTGAGGCGACTATTCATAATTTAATTTTATTACATTTGTAAAGGGATGTACCCGCCCCTAGTTTAATATTTAGAAGGGTTATTATTTAAAAACTTTATTTTTTTGAGGGGGGGGGAGGATAATTTTTTTTATAGGGAACATTTTTCTTGGGAGTTTGGTGGTACCCTCCACCAAAATAGTTAAAAATAAACAGACCTACAATGCTACAAAGGAAAACCATATTGGTTCAGCAGATACAAAGATCCTTCGGTACCGACAGAAACACACAGTTCCTTTTACTAGAAATGATTACTAATAGTTACATAGGTATAGGTGGACTATAAGTTTATTATATTTATAGGAGGGTGTGCTCCTAGTTTAATAGCTAGAGATGGTTACTGCTACCAATGGTCTCCTATAGATGAAGAAGAATTAAAGATACCGTGTAGAATTCCTGGACTAAAAGCAAGGTTCATTTGTGAACAAGAATAAGAATTTACATTCATTAATAGTTTATATGCATTGTATTTAGAATATGTACAAAATAAACAAGTAAATTGCAGTATTAAAAATGCAAAGCACAACAAGGATGACAGCATCCATAAAAATAAAAAAATACTTAAATGGACATGTTTTCCTTTTAAATTATAGTTTCAGAGTTGCTAAATTGATGGAAGACTATAAACATGTCAAAATCCAAATTAGTTTGAATTGAAGCTAATAATCGATTTTGAAAGAAATATTTGATTTACGTGTCTAAATGTTAAAAAGCTTCGAATGTAAGATTGATATTTAATTTACAATGCAATGCAATGTATAAAAAAAATTAAAACTAAATTGCCTTTTTAATTGTATATAAATTGTCTTCCTTTATGTATTAAAACCATTATTTGAAATAAGTATAAATTGTAAACCAAATTATGTATGTACCTTTATTAAAGTAAAAATGAAATGATAAAAATATATTTAACTTTTAACAAACAAAGAGGTAACTATCACATACTGTAGGCAAGTCTAAGTTCATTCACAGCAGCCATAGCAATCTGAAATAAAACAAGAATAACAACATACAAATTTATTAAATAAAACATTGAAAAAGAAATTTAAACTGTTACATGAACTAGTATGAAATGCCAATAAATTTATAATTATAAAGGGAGGGGGCGGTTGTGACACTTTTAGAAACCAAAACTACAGGAATTCAACTTAAAAAAGAGTTACATCACTGAAATTTGGAATGTTAGTCGCTTTAAAGAGGTACAATGTGGAACTGTGAAGAAAAGTTGGTAAAATCGCCGCTATCGTCGTTTCCCGCCTAAAAACAAATTTCAGTGCTGTAAATCTTTTGTTTAGTTGAGTTCCTTTGACTTTTAGTTTTGGTTTCGAAAAGTGTCACAACCGCCTCCCCCCTTTAAGCATACAACTATCTCAATGATTTTTATTGACCCCTAATTTTGCAGAAATCTTTGTCTATCATATTTGAACATAAAAAACTAGTGTCTTGAAAGATTTTATATGCTTACCTTCGCTGCCTTCTTTTTTCTTTCGTGGAAATCTTCTTGGAAATTTGTTGAATTTTTGTTGTTGACATAATTTTGGTTGCTACGTTTCTTTCTACCGGCAGCATTCATCACGTTGATGTTGTTACCAACGTTTATATTGCCAGTCACAACTAAAATATTTTATTGTCTGAAAAGTTGTATATTTTTTTAGGGGGAGGGGGGGTTAAATGGTGAGAGGTTTCAAAAGTTAAAGGGGGTTAATCTAATATATTTAAAAAAAAACATTTTTAAGGGGGTAATGAGGTGTTTCAAAATTTGAGGGGGGTAAACGCCCCTTTATCCCCCACATTGGACGTCTTTGTCTTCAAGGACAATTGTATCCATAACAATACTACCAATAATTTAAAACAATTTTGTTTAATATTGGAAACCAATAGTATAAATATAAATATCTTTTAAAAAAGGAATATTGGGAATGGGACATTGGACGATAAGTAAATATTTCCTCTAATTAATGTATCTGCTATATTCCTCTCCTTTACTAACCTGTATTGACCGACTGTTGGAAGTTAACATTCTGATTGTTATTATTGTTGTTGTTCGAATTGATGTTGTTGTTGATGTTGGCAACAGCATCGAATACGGTGAAGGTCATACCAGCAAACATCAAGGGGACCAGCTGATTCAACCTGGATCCAGCTAAGACAATGACGAACACATCAATTAATGGGAAACCTTTTAAAGCAAATATGCAAACAAAAGCAGCTAAGTTCCTGGAGGTATATAAGTGAAATAATTTGCGTAATGATGCAGTAAAATCCTCTTGAGAGTGAATTTTTTCTAGGCGAAAGAGTGGGTGGAGGTATCATCCCCTAAACCCTTCCTTGTCCTATAAAAGGCTTCACTGTAAAGGTAATCTATATCAGTTCAGCAGTTAGCAAGATCCCTCAAACTGACACACACTCATCCTTTACTATTATATAAAAATGTTCAAAATTTAAAATAGCTGGCTGATACAGTAACCTAACTTATATTAATAACTGATAATATTGTATTTAAGACTTCACTAAAGGGTTTGATAACATTAGGTTTGACAAGTATCATTTTGCACTGCTATTGAAACCTTTATTTGCCATAAAAACTAATTTAACAATTATTTAAAATGATTTTTGGATTCTTTCTTTAGTTGTTGTTTATAAGAGCTCTGCGGGGGATCCCTATTCCTACGGGGTACTATCTCTGCTTTACTTTTCTAACCTTTACTTAACCTTACCTAACCTAAAATATGCATAAAAAATACTTTTTTTTCACCAAAAGGTTTAGTTGTCGCCCTGGAGCAATTCGAGGGACACCCCTAATTCCGACCATAAGCAGCATAGCTAGGGGATAATAACAGTATTATAAATATAAACAAGAACAGTAAACAAAGATACAGTAAAACGTAAAACATAAATAAACACCTGCGGGAGCGCATTCATTTGTAATAGCGCCACCAAGAGGTAGATAC
>LS057042.1:0-11404 GCA_900241095.1 Acartia tonsa
GTTCTTCTTTCAATGAAGCTTCTTATTGGTCCTTTAAAATACCATGATTTTGTTACAATAGTTTTTCTTTTTAAAACCTAAATGTAAAGGAGATTTTCAGCTCTCTCCTTCCCTAAAATGCCCCTACAGACATCGAGGGGGGGTGGGCGTGGGTGGAGCCGCTAGTATATATACATAAATTATTTCAAAATTTAAGAAAAAGCATATCTTGACAAGTAAAGCAGAGTATGCCAATATTACGCCAAGTAAAGCAGCGTGTGCCAATTTTCCCCCTAGTCAAGTAGAGTATGCCAATATTCCCCCAAGTCAAGTAGCGTGTGCCAAAACAGGCTATTGGCATACTCAGCTTGACTTGATCCATCAACGCTCTTAAACAAAAAGGATTTCCTTTAACCACCATCCCGAGGAAGAATTTACCCGCACACCCTGACCAACTTCACACAGCACCTTGCAAAAACTCTCATTCAGGAATCTAAAGGGATAAGACGATGGCTGATAAACTAATGTACAACCCTTAATAATAATACACACTAGCGGCTGCGCCCCTAGCATCTAGGGGATCTATATTCGAAGGAATATGTAAGTGCACAATATAGCCTAAAACCATTTTTATAAAAAATCTATAAAAAGATTCAAATAAAGAAGGACCATTTCGGTTCAGCGGTTAGCGATATCATTCGCTACAGACAAAAAAAGCTTACTACTTTATATAGTAGGATAATTGCCCATTTTTTAGATTTAGATTAGTGGTTGAACGTTTGAACACTCAACTTTATCAATCCACAAATCAAAATTCACTAAGTCCTCAAAGTTGTTAAGCCAGCGAATAAGAAAACTTTATTGTAAAGAAACATCAAAAGAAAATATGGTGATGCTATCAATAGATAGATATTTTTAATTATTATGGACAAAATAAATCCTCAAAAATTGTTTTTAAAAATCCTTTAAATTAAATTAAAATGTCTAACTTTAGTTTAACATTGACATATGAAAAATTTGTAATGTCTAAATAAGTATGTAAAACTCATATTATGTTTGTGAGTTAGCCTATTTTGTAAAAAACTTGTATGTAAGATATTAAAATAATCGGATGAATGTTTGTGGCAAAAAAAGTTATTTAAAATCTAAAATCTTAAAAAGTATTTCGTTGTTGTATTGGTTGCACAATCCTTGTGGTATGCATAAGCTAAAATATTTGGATCTACTAAAAATAGGCAGAGCTAGTAGAATACAATAGGTGTAAATTAACAGTTATTCAAGTTTTTAAAATAGATTTGATTCTGGATTTTTAGTACAAAATCCGGTTTTGTTTTGTATAGAGGGGTAGGGGGGCATGTTACACTCCTTAGGTAAATGAATTAAGCCAATACATTCTATAATACAAAGTAGTAAGCTTTTTTGTCTGTAGCGAAGAATCTCGCTTACTGCTGAACCTATATGGTTTTCCTTTACAGTGAAGCTTCTTATAGGTCCGGGGAAGGTTAATAACTATAACCCCCTCCCACAAAAGAATATAAAAATACCCACCTATATTTTTTACTTTTTCTATTTAAATCTAAAATAAAAATTCGGTTATAAATTTCAACTCCTCACTTCTCTAGTGCCCCTAGAGAGTAATTAATATAATGGTTTTTAAACATTTGTATTGAATTATAAGACTAAAATATAATTTTATCCCACGTATGACTAATTCTAACACAATGGGTAAAATATCAATTCACTGCAGAAATAAAAGGACAAGCTAAACCTTATATAAAAGTAACAGGGTGTCTATCTGTAGCTCAAGATCTCGCTAATCACTTAAACGATATGGAAGCAGTGAAGCTTTTCAGAACTTTTTTCAGATAAGATTTAAGCAATAACCAACATATTTATGTCAATCCATCTATCTATCTCAGAGAGAAAGAGAGGACAATGGGCTGTTTATTACACTAGTCTCCAAGGTTTTATTATAAAGTTTTATTATTTGTTGGCTTTAAAACTTTGGGAACTGTAGGGAATTTCGATTGGTTGATTTATCAAGTTGAGTGTTAAAACGTTTCAACCACTTATTTTAATCTACAAAGGTGTAATTTTAAATATCATCATTGGAGATATACATCGACTTATCAGCCATTGTCTTATCCCTTTAGATCCATGATCTATCTTCTATTACTTATCCATTTATCCCTATATTAAATGACTACAATGGGATGAATTGAAATATCAATTAGTATGAATAGAATCTGGTGGGTTTTGAAGTTGTTTAAATTATAAGCATTACTATAGGATTAATACTTGACCCAAGAAATATTTGTATTGTGACACTACAAAATTAACTATTCAGAGAACCCAAAATTTTAATTGAATAATAAATAAACTATTGACTAACATCATCTTTTACACTCTTATAAATAGACAAGGATTGAAATAAAGGGACAGGTATATAGGCAAAATTATAATGTCTACTTTTTTACATCAAACAGGGATGAAAATACCTTTAAAAGCGAATAAATCAAAAAACTTGTAAATTGTCAGAAATTATTAACAGAGTATTAATTTTTAATTCTCAACAAATTTGTACATAAAATTGTTGCAAAAACACTGTACCTTGGAATGATTTTTAATTCTCAACAAATTTGTACATAAAATTGTTGCAAAAACACTATACCTAGGAATGATTATTTCAAAAATCAAATTAATATCGTTTTCTTCTTAAAAATAATTATAACCTTCTAAATAAACTAAACTTTATTTTATTAGTACAAATATTCTATATTACTGGTAATTTTTTTTCCCTACAGCCCTATAAATCAGGAATATAAAGGAAAAATACAATTACCGATAAATTGATGTACATTCCCAATAATGATACACAAAATTCCCTCTTCAGTAGATTACAATTATCTGGACGTCTTGACACATAACTTTTTGAATCGACCAATCACATTTATTTAAAGTCCCTAATGTTGATAAGCCAACAAATAAGAAAACATTAATAAAATTATATTAATATTTGGGGACCAGTGTAAAAAACAGCCCAATGTCCCATCCCTCTCTTTAGTTAATATCATTAGTTACATCTATTATAAGATAGTCGGGAAGTAAATTTTGTAAGGACTCTTTAAAAGTCTTTAAACATTATTATAAAACTTTGGGGACCAGAGTAACAAACAGCCCAATGTCTCCTCCCTTTCTGTAGTTAATATCATTAGTTACATCTATTATAAGATAGTCAGGAAGTAAATTTTATAAGGACTCTATAAAAGTATTCAAACATTGCTGCTAAAGTAATTTACATTTTTATGCAAATAATATCCCAAATAAACTTTGACATATAGTATAACAGGGAGGAAGTGGACATTGGGCTGTTTATTACACTAGTCCCCAAAGTTTATAATAACGTATCCTCATTTGTTGGCAATCAACTTTGGGGTTTTATTTAGTTTTGATTGGTTGGTTCATTAAATTGAGTATCAAAAGTTTCAACCACTAATTGTTATCTACAGAAGGGTAAATTTTGTATATCATCATAGGGGATGTTTAATGCTGAAGAAACAATATATTGCTAAAAAGTCTGATAAAAAATTTAATTTATTAAAAATGGCTCAACATTGAGTATTTCTAAAATCTTCTAATAACATCGAGACATTATGATTCTCTATTACAGAATAAACTATTTTGTTATGGCTTTAATTACAAATTTGTTCTTTTGCTGCTTTTGAAAACCACCCTTAAACATCTTCAAATTTGTTTAAGGACATCCCCATTTATGGCTGTAGAAAAAGTTGAGAAAAAGAATTGAACCAACTAGGAAGATTTTTTTATATGTATCATATTACATTAGATCCCAAAGTTTTATATTGGCGTTTTCTTATTCTTCGGCTTGACAACTTTGAAGACTTTAGTGAATTTTTTGTTGTTGTTTTATTAGTTTAGTGTCACTAATTGTATTTAAGAAGCTAATATGTTTTGCTTATTAAATTAAAGTCAGATACCTCCACCCTAATTTGAACTAGACAAAACACAAAATCTCAATAGATAGAAATCTAAAAATACAAGATGACTGCAACATAAATTTGGCTTAATAAACAACTTACAAATGGACTCAAGTTCAATTCAAGAATTCGAAATTCTTTTTAAAAGTATCAGGATGTCTATATGCGTGTGTGTGTCTGTTTCTCCTTCACAGTAGAGCTTCATATATGTTTAGAAAAGGTTCATAATTATTAGAGAACCTCCCAAGTAAAATCGTCCATAGAAAAAAAATACCATTAATCAGAGAATTCAATCTAATTGTGTAATTTTTATATGAAAATATATCTTTTTAATATGTTAGACACATTTTTACATATAAATAAGGGTAATGATAAAGTTAAAATGGATGAGAAAACAGAAATAAAAAAATAATACAAAAAGTAACGAACTAACGGCCAAACTAACAAATACCTGCTCTTACTTATTATTACAATATGGCTTCGAAAACGATTAGTATCCGCTGGATTAGAACCGGTTCCCAGCTATACTGAAAATTCATGGTTAGCATCATATAACAGACACTTTTCCACAAATAATAAAATAAAAATCATAATATTTATATCAGTTTTGTTAGCCCGGGCCTTCAGAACCTCAGAACTAACAAAACTAGTTTTAATCCTATACCTTTGTATTTTAATTTCAACGGAAAGGTGTTTATAAGACGACGCGATGAATAACTATTACCTATGTGTTTTTGTAACCCAACCTTTCTGGGAAATAAAGATGGGCTATTTGAGATTCAGACAAGTTCAAATACCATTATTACCAAAGAGGTTTATCTAAGAATTAAACTTTAACATGGACAATTACAACCAATAGTGAAAAATTGAGAGCGCACTGAAAAAATGTTACAGATGTAAATTAAATCAACAAACACTTAATTTTTACTTTGATTTCTTAATCCTATGTTTAGCGACTTGGCTCTGTTAATATTTCTGACGCTATTGGCTGATATTCAAAGACATAATTGAAAGTCGGCACAGGGTCTCTACACCCTGTCCCTTCTATTTATTTACTTTTATATTCCAATTTGATTTAGAAAGTAAAAATAGTCAATCTGACCCCCTCTTTCTTATTATTCTATGATTCTAAAATTTAGATTAGATTTACTCTTTGTTGTTGTTCTATGATTTCCTGGTAGAAACTAAAGCAAGCAACAACCACCAAATTTCCCGGCAACACTAAATCAGGGAACCAGGTATGGGGCAATTGAAGATAAAAAAAAATTTGGGATAAGTTAATGTAGAATAGACAAATAAAAAAAATTTTGGGTGAGAAATTGATTAGTTCTATGTTTGATACTAGTTGATTCGCCCCTTACCTATAGGACAGGACGGATATGACAGAAAAATAGCCTAAAACTTGATAACACATATACCCATTCGGACCAGCTATTTCTGAGATATTTAGCTACGAACAAAAAAGTCTAGTATTTTATATCATAGGATTGCTTCAAAATTTTAATTTTGAGATTTGTGTGAAAGATTTATTTATCTTGATAAATCTATTCCTGTATCCGTTACACATTGTAAACATTCCTCGGGAGGGAGGGGACATTGGGCTGTTTATTATACTAGTTCTCAAAGTTTTATAAAAATATTTTCTTATTCGTCGCCTTAACATTTTTGGGAACTTTTATTGAATTTTGATAGGTTGGTATATTAAGTTGAGTGTCCAAACGTATCAACCACTAATTGTTTTCTACAAAAAGGGTATTTTTGTGTATTATCATAGGGAATGTACATTTATTTTTGGCTATTTTCTTATCCCTTTAGATCCCTGAAACATTTCAGACAAATATAAATTATCAGGAAAGGCTTATATAAACCATTTGTTTATACAGGGATCTTAAGGGATAAAGACAATGACCGATAAGTCGATGTACACCCCAAAGATAATTCACAAGATTACCCCTGCTTTACAATTAAATTAGTAGTTGAAACGTTTTAATACTAAACTTAATGTATCAATCAATCAATATTCACTAAAGTCCCCAAAGTTGTTGAGCCAACGAATAAGAAAACGTTATTTTAAAACTTTGGGGACTATTGTTTAAACAGCCCATTGTCCCCTATCTCTCTGGGGAGGGGGAGTGGTTTATCCCCTGCTATAATTTTTACAATTTAAAAATAAATCAACATTTGCATTTGGTTGGGTAGTTTTAGAGATCTTAGTGAACCCATGTACAAGAGGAAACAGTTAATCATTTCTTGAGTATCTTTTTATTTTGGGTTTTCTGCTTTATTTTGATTTGAACAAAAATAAATCTGACAGACTGATAAAAATGTCTAACCCATCCATTAAATAGATAGATAGATAGTTTAAATGGTCCAAGTTTCTCTAAGTATTGCCGTAAAAGTTTTTCCATTGAGTGGCATTTCATGCTGAAAGGTTATAACCCCAAGCCAAAATCATTTTTTATGCAACATTTCAAGTAAAATCAAAGGACAGGGAGATGAATAATTTATTTTTTAGTATGGCTTCGAAACTGGTTTTCAGCCATACTAAAAAATCATGTATAGCATCGTATTAAAATTAAAATAAAAAATTAATACCAGTTTTGTAAGTTGGACGAATGGTTACTTACCCAACATGTAAAATCCTCAGATCATAAAAAAACTCAAGGAAAGACTTTTTAGATCTTTCAATTTTTCATTTCAATATCCGCGAAAAGCTTCCTATTATACGATGCCTTAGATAACTTATTTATTAACATTGCAGGTTTTTTAGTTCTAACTTTTAGGTACCTCTATTCCTATCTTTAAGTACTATAATAAGATTAGAAATATAGAGTTACAAACCAGAACCATTTTGCTATTTATGTCATGGTTTCTGTATGTCCTTAAAGATCTCGCTTACTGCTAGAGGGGACAATGGCCACTTTATTACACTAGTCCCCAAGGTTTTAAATAACATTTTCTTTGGGGACTGTTATTGAATTTTTATTGGTTGGTGCCCAAACCACTAATTGTAATCTACAGAAGGGATAATTTAGTGTATAATTATTGGGGATGAAAATCAATTTTTCGCCATTGTCTTATCCCTTTAGATCCCTAAATATTTTGTTTTTTAAGCATACTCTTCTTTGAAGCTTCCCTAAAGGCTAGAGCTCATCCCGCAGTGTTTAAAATTAAGATGAACCTCTATAAATACTACCTTTTATGTAACAACCTTTAAATCCCTTTCCCAAAATTTCTTTCACATCTAAGTAGTTTTGAGTTAAGCCATTCAAATGATGATCGCATTACAGAGTCGTTCATGGAAAAGGGATTTGTTAAAAGGATTTAGAAAATCCGATGAAAATATTCCAGGGATCTAAAGGGATAAGACAATGGCGGATAAATTGATGTACTTCTTCAATGATGACACACAAAATTACCCCTTCTGTAGACTGAAATCAGTGTTTGAAACGTTTGAACACTCAAGTTAGAAAACCCCCCAATCAAAATTCAGTAAAATTCCCCAAACGTATAAGAAACGAATAAGAAAACATTATTGTAAAACTTTGGGGACTCGTGTAATAAACAACCCCTTGTCCTCTCTCTCTCAGATAATAATCAGAGATTTGAAACGATTTAGAGCTTACTAGTATATTTGTGTGTGTAGTAATTGATAGTTTATATCGCATCGTATTATAGACAGCTTTCCGAAGATATTAAAATAAAAAATTATAAGATTTCAACCGGTTTTGTTAGCCCCGAGGATTCTAAGCCTCGAGCTAACAAAACTGGTATTAATTTTACTTTTATTCTGATATTCTTGGAAAAGTTATGTGATATAATGTTATACATAATTTTTCAGTATGGCTGAGAAACGGTTCTAATCCAGCGGATATTAATCGGTTTCGAAGCCATACTGGAAATTAAACTATATTTATTTGTTTGCTTTACACTATCCTTACATTTAAAAAAATCTATGAAATAATTGCAACTTTGATCATTTGCATCGCAGCTTTGTATTTTAAATAAATCAAAAATAGAAAATCGTTTGATACAAAACATTGTCCAATATTATCAAAGTTTTACATAATCGAAATTTTACCAATGTTTATAAACACAACAAGGATGACAACATCCATAAAAGCGAAGCACTGAAATGGAAGGACAAACGGAAACGCTTGTATAGTGTCTGAACTGAATAATAAGAATATAAATGTAAAAGAGTCGAAGCTAAATTTTAGGTAAATTTGTTGAAAAACGGCTTGATACAGGATAATGTTTATGGACATACTTACATTCTTAGGACTTGATTATAGAGTTGCTTAGAGTTAGATCAAATAAAAGTTTGTGGTTAAAAAAGTAAAAAATAAGAATGTTTAAAATATACGTACGGACATTCTGGTAGTGATTATAGAGTGGCTACGCTTTCTAACTCGTACCTAACTACTACAGTAATCACCATGCAAAGTTTAAAATCAATAGGACAATTCTAACATGCCTAAACTAACGAAAAAAGCTATCCGTTACGGACGGACGGACGTACGGACGTACGGACCGACCTTAATTATAGAAAAGCTTCGCTTTTAAAAAGAAAAATTGTGGCTTTTAACGTTTGATAAACAATTGAAAGCAATACATATTTTATAGATATACTTTTATTATAGAGTAGTTAAAATACTTAGGAATAACCTTATTTAGAATCATTAGAAAAAAGTATCAGTATGACTGTTTGTCAGTGTGTAGCGAAAGATCTCTCTGACTGATGGACTGAAATGCCCTTCCCAAGAAGTTCTTTATTATGTTGGGGGTAGGGTAACTGCTTCCTTCCAAAGAGAAAAAAATATCACCCCTCCCCCCTTTTTACAATGACCCTAGAGACCTTAAAGAGTACAGTAGCTAAGAAATTGTAGAATAATAAAACTTTTTACAAAGAGTTTAACTTCTTTTTCCTTCAGCTTACCTAAAAAATACAATTTAATTTAATATCATGCACTTAAAATAAAAAAAAGTTGTCTAATAATAAGCTGTTTGAAATCTAACAAAGATAAAAATGTTTTATGTTCTCATGATATACTTAACCTTGACAAACTTATACATTTATTATATGTGGTAGTATACAGGGATATAAAGGGATAAGACAAAGCAAGATAAACTGATGTACATCCCCAATGACGATACACAAAAATAACTCCTTCTATAAATCATAATTAGTGGTTAACACATTTGACACTTATCTAAATGAATAAACCAATCATAATTCTATAAAAGTCCCCAAAGTTGTTAAATCACTGAATAAGAATACCTTATTATAAAACTTTGGGGCTAGTGTAATAAACAGCCCAAAGTCTGTATATACACCCTGGGTAGTATATATAATTTAATATATATATTATAAGTAAAATAATATATCTATAAAACATATGCATCAACCCATAAAGACTCCGCAATTTAGTATAGCACAGAAAAAACATGACATAGGCCCTATGTAAAGCTTCCCTGAAATCGAGAACTCATACGGTTCAGTAGTTCTCGAAATCTAAAGCTACAGACAAAAAAAACTTACTTATTTATATAATAGAATGCTATAGCAAAAATACCTATTGATCTTTCTACCAGGGATCTAAATGGATAAGACAATGGTCGATAAATTGATGTATATCCTCAATGATGCTGCACAAAATTACCCCTTCTGTATATAACAATTAGTTGTTGAAACGTGAAGACACTCAACTTAAACAACCAAACAATAAATCAATATAGTCCACAAAGTTGTTTGGCCAACAAATAGTAAAACGTTATTATAAAATTTGGGGACTAGTGTAATAAACAGCCCCTCTTCCTCCCTGACTTTCTACATATTTTTTCCATGTTTTTGTGTGATGATGTGACACAAAGCGTTGAATAAACTTTTCATTTAGGATCAAAGATGTCAAGGGCTTAATTTTACATTTTTATACCCATCTCTCTTTCTCTCTATATTTCTCTATTTCTTCAGTCATTGTCTCCCTTTTTCTCTCTCTATCTTTCTCTTATTTCTTTTCTTCTCCCTCTTTTTCCCCACATCTTAAGTCATCTCTTATATCTTTCTCTCACTATTCCTCACTCTCTTATTTCTATTCTTTATCTATTTTCACTAAAGAAATTAAAAACTGATTATAGATCATATTAGGTTTTCATCTATTTTGGGAAGTGTCAGTGGTTTCCTTCCAAGTGCCTAGCGAGCACAGAAACCCTCTTCTTATTTTTTTAATAAATTGAAAATAAGAGGGTAGGGAGATTACTAATAATGTATTCCAAAATAAGGGGGAAGATGACTTTGTGCGCGACTTGGCATTTTTGAGAGAAAACTCTTTCAAAATTGTTTCCCTTTTGAAGTACACATAATTATAGGGAGGAACACTTATCAACTAATCAACTTGTAATAAACAGCACACCCAGCTTAAGCTTTGCTAACCACTGAACCTTTGGTAAAAGCCATTCCATAACGCCAGATCAATTTAAAAAGTTCTCTTATATTTAACTGTGTATTCTTTAACTCTTCTTTGATGTGAAAATGAATGAAATTCACAGGGATAGGACAATAATGGATATATTATTACTTGGATCCTTACATCAGATATTCATGAACTTTAATAAAGTGAAACTCGCAGCGGACTAAAATAACGATAACCCCTATCCACCCCATTTCTCCTACAGGATGAAGAAACTGACTAATAAGTGAGTTCCATGATAGCATCCTAAATTGACGACAATATACCTTAGTATATTTTCAACGATTTAAAAACGATCATTTTTATGTTTTGTTATTCTGCAATTTATCACAACAGTAGTAATATTAAAAGAAGACAAAGCACCAGTCATGTGAGACTGGTGGAGGTGTTAGAAGCATAACAGTTTTTCTTTTTATGCAACATCCTTTTTTCTGTGAATGCATTGGCGAAGACCTTCGCCCTTCAGTTTCCAATCTTATTACAGTTTAATAGGACACTCATATTTGTTTTTTAATTGCAGTTTAGAAAAAAAACTACAAAAATTTAAAAATAATTGGAAGACTGCAATTTTAATTTATTTGAATCGACGTAGGATTTATTACTTAAATATAAACTGTTACTCTAATCTTATTTACTGTATTGATTTAATCATGCTATTTTTGCGGCAAATAAGACTTTCTAAATATGAATTTGAATAATCAGTTTGCATACATTTTCCTAATAGGATTTTAAGGCGAGAATGGGTATTAAGGAGCAACAAAATGATATTACTTGAAAAATAAAAATAAACCAATACACATTAATTAAAACAGTGGTTCCGAGTTAAAGTATACATTTCCATTAATGCATTAAGGGGTTTAGAAACTCTAATTAATTAGTTCTAATTGATATAGGATTCCAAGAATAGATCACTTTCAAAGTTAACGATTAAAAGATTAAAAGGTTGTATCTTATTTC
>LS057045.1:0-11402 GCA_900241095.1 Acartia tonsa
ATTAGTAGAAAAGTATTAATACACACAAGTATAATTTGAATGAACTAGTATGAAGTAACCAAATCTAAGTCTGTGTTTCTGTGCCCAAAATATAAAAGCGGAAAGGAAAATTACAGGAATTGAAATTTTTTATTTGATTAATTAGACAATAGAAGGTTAATAACGTTCCTACAATACATGCAGTTAAATATCCCTGAAATGGCTAAATCTAACTAAAGGTTCGGTTTTAAATTCAGAATAATTCATGCTTTTTTACACTAGCTGTGATTAGAATTGAATGAATAAACTAGGTAAGTTTTAGCCCGTTTAAAATAAGAAATAAAATTTTTAAACTTATGAAATGCCCAATGTACTGAAAAATATAAAAACAATGGAAAAATAGGTTTCCAAGAAAATAACAAGTTCAAGGTATGATCCTGCATGTATTCATCCTGTTGGTCTTCAGCAAATATTTTCATTTAAATTTTTCTACAGTGCAAATTATAAATGGCTGCTCAATTATTCTTTATTCTGTGTTTTTTTGGGGGATTAAAATAGTGGCGTGTATAGGGTTTTGACACTCCTTTTGATGTTTAAGAAGGGCGTGTAGTGGTAACAACGAGGTGAATGTATCTACCCCCCTTAGTTGAAATCCCCCCCCCCTCTCCTGCATGTTTCTGGATAAAATATTTTTTGGTTGTTTTATTAAAATATAACAAAGAAGGTTATGCATACCAAATATAGAATTTACAGACATTATAATTTTATTGAAATTATAACGATAATAATATACATAGTTATTTATTTATTGAAAATTTGCTTATTTAACTTATTATTTTAACTTTATGTTTATGAATAACTTTTAGTTGATAAATATACAATACAACAAAGAACAACTACACATTGTCACTGGCTTTCGAAAGTGTAACAATCTATTTTTTTCCTTAATAGATAAAACATGTATGTTAAGATCTCTGAAACGACAGGTAATGTGGGGGAAAACTTATATATTGTCAGGATAAGACAACGAACATTACATTGATGTAAATCCAAAATTATGATAATTATACCTCCTGTATAAAATTTATTAGTTAAGAAGTTTATAAAACTTTGGGTACCTGTATAATTTACAATCCAATGTCCTATCTCTTTATGAATTTTTGGGTAATGCCTCTAGGGGCGAAGCTACTATCAATTTAGAGAAAGTACAGAACCACAAGATTTGATTTAACCTGTTGCCTCTAGTTTTCCTGGGGCATCTTTTGTAGCATAATTTATAATTTACATTCAATTGATTGTCCTAACAGTTTAAAAGTTTTTAAATAAAGTTTGATAGATGATTGTGCTCTATACGCTTTACTTTTTTTTGTAAATTTTTTCCTTTCAAACTTTCTTTTATCTGCTAGTCCAAACTTATTAAAACATTTTTCATTGTAAGCATAAGTATGTAGTTATATAGCCTTTGACTGTCGATATGTCAGCGATGACCAATTCTAATTAAAGCCATAGATTCGATGTAAATATTGTCAAGAAATAACTTTGAAAAAAATATGTGGAATTAATGACAGTCACTTTCTATAAATACCATATTGTTGACATAAACCGATAGAATACCAACTTGATTGTTAGACAAACATTGATAAGTATCCTCACGCGACTAAACGCATCTTAAAACCTCATCAAACACTGGAAAACAATTTAATTTGTATGTTTTCAAACTTTTCTAAACAAATTGTAAACATAAGACATAAGATTTACTCAAATCATTTAATTATCACAAACACAAGACAAACAAGACCAGCGAGTGTTTTCACAAAGAAACTAATAATATTTTTATAATTAGGGTCGGTCTGTCTGTCCATCCGTCACGGACAGTTAGCTATTTTCATAAACTTAAAAAGGTTAGAATTGTACTATCGTTTTCAAACTTTGCATGATGATTCCTATGAGAATTAAGTACGATTTAGGAAGCGTAGCAACTCTATAACTGTTACCAGACAGTACATACGTCTATTTAAAATATGCAGATGTTTTTTTTCCAACATATTTTTGTATGTTAAAATTATCCTATATCTAAGAAGTTATGCAAAAAATGTACTTATCATTTTGTTTATTAATATTCTGCTTAATCAGTTCTTAGTTTCTCCTGCGCAATTTTAAAGCTTATCTTTATAGATGTTGTCATCTTTGTTTAACTATTAAACCTTCAGTACTATTATAGTAACATATCTTGCCTTGAGATGTTAAAAGTTGAAAGATAAGTGAGCCTTAACAAGCTAAATATTTCAGGTTCGTTTTATAATCTCGTTTAATGACTGCATCAGAAGAATACCCATAAGAACAGGGATATTAAGGGGTAAGACAATGGACGATAAATGGATAAATCAAACATAACTATCACTACTTCAATTAAAGATTTGTAATGAAAAGTTTGTACTATTTTGTACCACCAAATCTAGATTTCATAAAAGCTTTTACCGTTTTTAGGCCACGAATGAGAGAATGATTTTTAATAAATCAAATTTTGATTTAATGTCCCCTACCTCCCTGCATAAGATAAACATGTTTAATATAATTACAAATTAGAATTTAATTACAAGGAATATGGATTAGGAAATTATACAGTAGCCATAGTAATAGCCAGGGAGGGAGGGTTCATTGAGAATTAAATTACACCGGTACCCAAAGTTTTATTCTTTTTTGTTGGTAAATTCCTCATTTATTTAGGTAAGGTGAGGTTAATTGATTTAAGCTAACGATATTATTCCAAATTCAATATTAATAGAATATAATATTTTTAGATTAAAACAAATTATTTTATAATTTTCACAGAATTTATAAATTAATATTATTCTGTTTTGTGGAATAAAACTTAATGAACCGTAGAAATAAATAGATTTTCAAAGAAGATAATTCTTTTTTTTGTCAGAAATCTAAGGGGATTTGACAATTGATGAAAAGTTGATCTACAAAGTACATCTTCAATGATGATAAACCAAATTATACCGTTTGAATACTGGTAGGTTTAACCAAACAATCAAGGTTTTAGTAAAGTATGAAGTGATCGTATTTAGAAAACTTTGGGTAACAGTGAATTGTCCTCTCCCTCCTTATTTTAACTCTTTGTCTTATTTCCATACTTCTATTTCTTTGTCTCTTTCTCGCCCTCTCTCTCTCTTTCTCTCTCTTGATTTTTTTCTTTTTCGCCCTCCCTCTAGCATCCTGTAATATGAATTAAAACAAATACGATATCTATAATACAAAGTAGTTTGATGTCTGTCCATCTGTCCGTCCGTCCATCCGTCCCTTAAGACCTCGGTAACCACTGAACCGATCGGATTCTACTCTCCAGGAAATATACCTACTGGTTCTGTGGTAGTTTTAGGCTATTTTCTTAGGGGGTGGGACACCCACAACCCCCCCCCAAAAAAAAAAAAAAATTTCCTCAATTTTTTAACGAATTTTAACGAATTCGAGATATATTCGCAAAAATTTGCGACCCATTCGCATTTTTTTCGGCTGGATAGGTGTTAAAAGATGTAATTATACCTCTTGAGGCAAAGCCCCTAGAGGCTAGGGGCAAAGCCGCTAGTTTTTTAATAATCCAGTAAACTTTTAAGGTATTAAGCTCTCCTTTGATCTATTCTAATAACGAAGCTACTATATTATACAAATCTCCATATTGAATGTAAACAATTTTGTGAAAATAAGATTTTAAAAGTATTTTTCAGTTTTGGGAGGGGTTATATAATGTTTATATGCCGCCAGTTATATGCATAAACCAATCAATACTTATTGTAAGTAATTTAAGTTACTCAGCCAACGAGTCAGAGAACGTACTAAACTTTAGGTACTTGTACCAACTAATACTGAAGTATTTAATTTCATTTGCTGATTTATATTTTGTAGATATAGTTGAAACTCTGCATTGGTCGGTCTATTAGACTTGGATCTTACACCAAATTAGAATGCACTCTAACAAAGTGAAACTCGTAGCTGGCTATAATAACGACTCTAACCTAATCCATCTCCTTTACCCCCATGCTTTCCCCTCCTACTGGATGGACGAACTGACCAATAAATGATGTCTTTGTGAGCAAGCTAAATTGACGACATTTTTTTCCTTTGTCATAACATCCACATTTGTTCTATATCCATTGTCGGTCGTGTAAGATCACTAATATTATCATATTAAATCATATTAACAGATAAACATCAAGGAATTATAAAACAATTTACATTCTCTTTCATTTGGGCCAAATAAATCCCCTCTCTGATTTAAGAGAGCAAAATAAAGGCTTTGGAAGGGTGTTAAGTGTAATGTTTGATTTTTTTTGGGTGGGGGAAAGTTGACTTGCTGTACTGACACTTTAAAGGTCAGTACTATACAAAATACTTACCTGATAATTGCAGACTGATTATTAAATATTATTTCATACATCCATCTACTTTGTAATAGAATTTAAATGATTATAAGTTTTTGGTTATGGGTAACGGGTTGTAAATGTAAAAAATATAAGTTTTTCCAGTATCGCTTCAAAACCGATTAGAACCAGTACTAACCCATATTGAAAAATAATGTATAGCATCGTATTATATCCAGTTTGTTACACAATATAAAAAAGTACACTCATAAGACTAAAATCAGTTTTAATATTCTAAAATAAAATTATGATAAAATGGATAAAAAGGGAAGGGGGGATTAAAATGGTTTATTCGAAAATCGACGGATATTATCGATTATTTAAGCAGAAATTGATGTCTTCAATTATATATGATTTTCAAATTATTATGTTATTAAATACAAGGAACAAAGAATGCATTACTTGCGTAGTAAAAATCCAGTGTTTTCAAGTCTGTCTGCATCTATGTATGTTTTGTAAGATCGCGTAACGGCTGAACCAATTTCAGAGTTGTTTTGTATTAATTATTCGTAGCTAATATAGGCTATTAGAAGTGCAATGGGAAGAGGCAAATATCTCTTAGAAAACAGGAATAATCATACAAATATATGTATTAGGTATACCTAGTCACTATATAGGTAAACTTTTATAAAATTTAAGTTTAACTATGACCAAAAATTATCTTTAAATTTGTAACTATATGACCTCTGAAATGGCATAACAAATTTTCTCAATATAATTATAAAGTTTATTTCTTAAATATAAACACAAGTAGAAATGGATTATAGAGAAGCTTCGCATATTCTATCAATATCTTCTCTCATGTACATATGTATGTATTTATCCTTAAATTAAATTGTCAATTTTCCTACCCAGATGGTTAATTACAAGGTTTATCATGTATTTAAGGTTAAATAATAAAATTTTATGTAATATGATTATTATAGATCGCTAGAATGTGATAACATATATAAATATCGTGGCTTATAATTATCTAATATGTAGGTAAGATATATAAGAAAATCATTTCCAGTTAGACTTCGAAACCGATTGATATCCGCTGGATTAGAAACGGTTCTCAGCCATACTGAAAAAATATGTCTTGCATCATATTATATCCACTTTTCCACGAATAAAAAAAATGTATAATTATAAGACTAAAGTCAGTTTTTTTAGCCCATGTCTTCGGCATCTCGGAGCTATAAAAACTAGATTTAATTTTATAATTGTACATTTTATATCCGCGGAAAGCTGTCAATGATACAATGCGATAAATAACTATTCTCGTATTCATTCGAATCCGATGGATAGGAACCGGTTCTCAACCATACTGAAAAATTATGTCTTGCATAATATTATATTCACTTTTCTACGAATAAAAAATGTACAATTATAAAACTAAAACCAGTTTTCTTTATCCCGTGCCTTCGGCATCTCGGAGCTAAAATAAACTGGTTTTAATCTTATTATTGTACATTTTATATCCGCGTAAACTGTCTATGATACTATGCGATAAATAACTATTCTAATATTCCAAATAAAGTTTAAAGAACTAATCATCAAAAAACTTCCTAAAATCTTGCATAACTTCATTTTTAGTATACAAGCAGGGAGGATGGATGGATTGTAAAATAGCCTAGAACCATATCAAGAATTAAATCTAAATAACACAAAGAAAAGAAAAGAAAAAAGAATTTTCATACAAAATTTGATGCATTATCAGATAAATAAAAAGATAAAAATTTCGTAGATTAAAGTAATGTTTCTAATAATAAAAAGATATAAATATTGTTGATAGGTGTATCTATCCATATTCTTATTCTGAGTGAGAATCTGCAGATATCCAACTGAGTTCGAAGTTGCCAACTTAAAAAATATTTTTTAATTATTATTGTTTCTAAAACATTTAGCTAAAATTCTAGGAGAGAGGGGACATTGAACTGTTGAACATTATACTGTTCCCCAATCACATTCTCTTATTCGTTGATTTTTGGGCGTGTATCAAATACTAAGTGGGTTTACAAACTATTACTAAAGGGTAATATTGTTTATCATAATTAGAGGAGTGCTTCATTTATCTACCATTGTCTTATCCCTTTATATCTCTGTTAAAAATTCTTCGAAATTGAGAACTAATCAGGGTAATAGTAGACAAACAAAAAAAGTATGATTTACTTTTTTAATTAAAATTTGGCAACTTATGTATTTTTCTGTGTTTGCAAAAACAAGTATAATAACATTCATATTAAGTTTTTTTAATAAGGATAAATTTTTTTTTACTTTTGATTTTCAAATTTGGAATCAACTAAAGGGTCGGATGCCGACTTATGTTTTTCTAATTTGCGGCTCCGGCTGAGAGTAAGTTGTACAGTTGTAAGAGTATGTTGCACGGCTGACGGTGACCCTTTTTTTTAGCCGCGCGGTCATTAAGTGAAATAGGCTCCGGATGAGGCTGCCGAACCCTCACATACACCCAACCGATTAAAAGTAATCCAAAAATTTAGAGTATCAAAAACGACGAACAGACAAAATCATGTATTTAAGCTACGCTTCCATAGCAGCAAGTTTCCTACTTGTGCAATTATTCATTCAGAATTTGATTTATACCCATCTTCATCAATTTATTCACTTGTACCCAGGAAGGGAGGGGACATTGGAATTAAAAATATTATTGTAGTTTTTCCATAATCACGCTCTCATGTTTGCTGGCTCAAAACTTTGGGTACTTATATCAGATCTTTATCAGTTGGTTCAAATAAGCTATGTCCAAACTTTCCAACCAATAAAAAATTTTATTGTACAGAAGTTGTAATTTTGTTTATCATCATCGAGGTTGTAAATAAATTTATCCTCCATTGACTTATCCCTTAAGATCCCTGCTTACACCCAAGGATTGGAAATAGAATTCCCATAAAATATTAGCAGGGCAGGACGGAAAAAGATTTAGATAAAATATATTTGTGATTTTATTTACTTATACTCGAGGATAAGGATTTAGATTTTAATAAACATTGTATTGAATTGGGCAAACAAAAATTTAAGCGTCTGAAGACATGAATTGAACATTTTTATCTAATGATTTGGTATATATAGAACATCCTTTGCCTAGGAATGTAACTTCCATGAAATTTTTGGGTATAGTTCCTTTCATGACCACGCCACTTAAGGGGCGTTTTTTTCGAATTTTACAATAGCTTTTGATAGTTTATTTAAGGTTAGGTTAGGTAATTGCCCCGCAGGGTTAGAGAACCCCGCAGGGCCTAGAAAAGCTAATGTGAAAATACAAAAAACGCCCCTTAAGATGTGTTGTCACGAAAGGAACTATAAAACTGACTTTTTTATGCAATTAAGTTGACAGAGTATAATAACAAGACAAACCATAATCCAAAAGGGAAGAGTATGGAAAGAAATCTACAACCCTATACTCTCTCCAATATTCATACATCAAAGGCAACGTTTTAAACATAATATAGTCGGCAAGTTTGACTTAATAATTTTCAATGATTTCCAACAAATTACTAACGAATACAGAATCCCTTACCCCTGCAGTAATAGGCACTTTTAAGGAAACCGCCCAAAAATGTAAATCTTCTTACTAAAAATTAGTTATCAGATTCTATGTACCTATCCTAGCTAACTATACCATCCTTATTGATAAATTTATTCACTTACCCCACCTCTTCCCCCTACCCACCCCCTTTGTATAAAATTATTGTGTTGATTGTAAAATTATACATACTATACATTATCAGCTACAAGAATTGTTATTAGGAAAGCTACTCTATAATTAACTTTGTCTGTATGCCCGTCATTCCGTAACGCTATAGGGTAAATTTGATTTTTTCTCGGTTAATATTTATGTTAGACTTATCTGTGGTCGAATCCAGCTTACAACTTACTTGGTCCGTAGGACTGTCAGCCACATTATATATTAAACTATTTTCTCGTTTTCATACTTTCAGCATATTTTTTTGTGCTTCGATACTTATGGATGTTTTAATCCTTTTTTTTTATAAGCGAGGCATCTCCACTTGTGGGGCATTGTCGAAATCCTGTAATAAAAATTTAAACATTTCAAAATTGATTTGAAACTTTGAATCTCGACTCAACACCGCGTCAAAACCAAAGACGTTAAAAATGGTTCCTACTGCAGATATGTCAGATGCGCGACATTAATAGTTGGACAGAAAAGATTAGATGGGTTGGTGGATTTGACGTTTCAGTGCTATAGACAACAGCCTCGTCCGTAAAAAGCTCTTGACGAGGTACTTTCTTGGTTTGCATTTTGAATTAAAAGATATATTGGTGATAGCTCTTTAAATTTTTCACTTTAACCATTTCTGTTTTATCTATGTATTTATCTTAAATAGAATTATTGATTAAATTCAAATGGATCCAATCATTTTTTATTATTTTCTTGGAGTAAGAGAATATGTGAAATTTATTTTTACTACAAAGTTTCATAGAAAATTATAATTGAATTGTTCCAGCGATTATCGATATCTTAAAGGATATACAGTTAGACAAACAGAAAAATCTTTCCCATGACATAGTAAGAACCCTTTTGAAAGTTGTTTTTGCTTTTTATTTCTTGGCTGAATTAATATAGTTTTTACCAGGGAGAAAGTGATATTGCACTGTAAAAAAAATATTTAAAAGTAAAAATACGGGTATGGTACTTAACCTCGGGTCCAACAAAACTGAATTTAATCTTGATTTTTTTTTACTATCAGCGGAAATTTGTCTACAATACAATTTGATAAAAACTATTATATTGTCTAATTCAACATTTTTGCATATTTATTATTTATCCCCCTATATGATTAAAAGAATTGACATCTTTTGCCTGAGCACTCTCAAGTTGAATGTAGAATCACCACCAGTAATTATAATTTCCCCCCAGAGGTATAAAAGGCTTTAATGAATCTTATTGTTTAATCTTCAAGGGCTCAGCTTTAAAATTGACCATGGGGTAGTCTTTCAAACATTGAGAAGGCAATCTTATAGATCAGAAAAATCGGTGCACCAAAACCCTTCCACCTTATATTTAAAATAAATGGAAAAGTAGGGGGAATGTTTTTCTCTTTTTGGGACTATAACTGCAGTGCCGTAATCTTGTACCTAATCTAACCTACCTTAACCTTACCTCAAAGAAATAAAAAAACAAGGGAAAATCAACCCCACTCCTAATTTCAATGCAATTTATTTCAAAATAATACAAAATAAAACTTTCAGTGCAGTGGATCAAAAATTATTTTAATCTACAAAAGGGTAATTTTGTTGATCCTAATTGGGAATTTACATAAATTTATCGTTCTCTTCAGATCTATGGCCATATTAAAACTAGATAGTTGTAACTTTAATGATTTCAAATATTATATTTTAACACTATGGGTATTTTTTGTCTATGGAATGTAAGAGAAACTAAAGAGTAGCATAAAAGGATTCATAAATATTTCCATTCATGACTATAAAGCATATAAAATGGTCATAAAAAATTGCAAATACTTCTTTAAGGGACAAGATATCTGTAAAACAAGGTAGATACAATTCTGGTACCGTCATTTAATGAGGTAATTGCTTATAATCTTTAAACTGTTTCATATCTAAAGACGTTAAAAGTTGTACTTACTGCTGTCATATTCACAACATTCATAGTAAGAGAAAGGGAAATGTCTTTGCATAAAACAGGTGAAACTCATTAACATACAAAGTTAGGAATTTCAGACAAAGGTCTATTAATCCAAGAGTTGGTTGTCTGCTATAGTTTTAATTTGCATTAGACGGCTAAGTCTCATTTTGTAAACTGATAAATAAAGTAGTAGAATTTTGCTTTTTTAAAATAAATGTATAAGTATAGATGTATAATTCAGACAACTACATGCCCCAAGTGGCAGAGATCCTTTTCATCTGCTATCAAACTGCTTTTTGTTCTTTTGTATAGTCTCAGCTGTGTTTATATTTCCGACACTATTAGCTGATTTCAAAGACCCAATGCAAAATCCGGATGGGTCTCTACCTTGAGGGAAGAGTTATAGCTCATGCCCCCTCAGTTCTTTTACTTTAATATTTTAGTAATATTAATCCATATTTATAGATTGAATGATCTTCTAAAAAGATAAACACATAATATTTTTTTTTTATTTTTGTTATAAGGATACTTGTATATGATTGTAAGGCACTCAATTTAAATACTTTGCTGTAATTGCGAACATTTTTTTAGTATGTTAAAAGTCCGCCTATCTAATAATATTACACATTACTTATCTTTAATTAAACTACTAAATTAGTAAATCTACCACTCCTAAAACAACATACCACTATTTGGCAGCAAATAGTTTAATACCTCAAAGATAACCTTTCAAAAATAGCCTAAAACTTGCATGTAACCAAGAATTGTATATACCAGTTAGTCCAGCTGTTATAAAGATTCGGGTATAGTCCATTTCGTGGCAACACCTCTTAAGATGTGTTTTTTCGTATTTCTACATTAGCTTTTGATAGGTTATTTTAGGTTAGGTTATTGGCAGGATTAGGCAATTGGCCCCACAGGGTTAGAGCCCCCCGCAGAGTCTAGAAATAGGAGAAAAGCTACTGTGAAAATACGACCAAACGTTGCCACGAGACGAAAGGAACTAAGAACAAATATTCTAAGTAACAAACTGACAGATTGACTTTTATCACCATTTCAAAAATTAGGCTTATATAGCAAATGATGTTTTAAATGTTTACTAGCGAGAAGAGAGGGTAAAATAGTGTAACACCATCCAACGTGAAACTAAAATTATAGCATAAAATCATCCGGATCTAGAAGCTTCTCTGTAAAGGAGAACCATATCGGTTGATTGGTTATCAAGATACTTCGGTACAAATACAAATACACATAGAAATACAAACATCTTGTTACTTTTATGTAAGGATATTTATAAAATTTAGTAGTCTTTTATGCAAAAAACCGTTGCGAACATGAAATCTTAAACTTTGTATTTTTATGATAAAATGTAAAATTAGTGTCACAAG
>LS057046.1:0-11401 GCA_900241095.1 Acartia tonsa
CGCTGAACCGCTCGTGTTCTGCTTTTTCGGGTCTCTTCTCAACGGTCCCACGAAGGTTTAAAACGGTTTTCTTTGGGGGTGGGACACCCCCAACACCCCCAAAAAATGAAAAATCCCCCCCCCCAAATTTTTTTTCTTTTTAAAACTAAAATTAAAATAGTGGGGTCGACAACCCCCACCTTCCCCCCCTCCAAAGATTTTTTTTATTTTTTCCTTTTCCTTTTAAATCTAAAATACAAAAAATTGGTTTGATCAAACCTCTTGGGGCATAGCCCCCAGAGGCTGAGGGCGAAGTCGCTAGTTCTTATTATATTCTAAATTATTTTCAAACTTATGTAAACATTTTAATATTTACCTTTTAAAACAAAATAGAAAATAAACTATAGATTATCACGCCGCCAGTAAAGAAACAACTAAAATGTTTATATTATAATCCTTCCTTATCTTTCAGTTCAATATTTTAACAGGACGTGGCAGATGCCAGGGATCTAAAGGGATAAGACAATGACCCAAACATTGATGTTCATCCCCAATGCTGATACACAAAATTACCCCTACTGTAGATTACAATTAGAGGTTGAAACGTTTGGACTATCAACTTAATTAATGATCAAAATACAATAAAAGTCCCCAGTGTTGTTAATCATACGAATTATTAAACTTTATTATGAAACTTTGTGGACTAGTGTAATAAACAGCCCAATGTTTCCTACCTCCTTAGGCAGATGAGAATTCAGCTGCATGGCCACGGAAGCGGATAAGAAAAACTAAGCCGCTCATTGTCCCTGTGGAAGAAAAAAGGTGACAGCCGTTGGCATCTACATCTGATATGGGTTAAGATCAACAAAAAGAGAAAATGAAAAGAGAGAAAAAGAGATAGCAAATGAGAGAGATAAAGAGAGAGAGAGAGATAACCCTGCGCGACTATGTAACCTAACCTAACCTGCCTAAGTAAGAAAGCACCAAAATTATCGTTCCACCAACCAGCCAATACTTTATTTCATTACCTCTCCTTGTTAGTAATTTTATAACTAACAAGGATGACAACATCCATAAAAGCAAAGCTCTGAAACGTAGGATAAACAAGCATTACCAATTGTCTGAATAGGAAGAGAATAAATTTATAAGTCTACACAAAATTGTAAGTAAATTTGTAGCAAAGATAATACAAAATACTTTTTAGGACATTTCTATAACTTTATCATAAAGATGCTTCGCTTATAACATTCTACTTTGTTGTCCTTGGAATCATTATTCCTAAAATCAAATGAATAGGATAATCATATCATACAAAAAGTAATTGTAAAAAAAGTAAAATCTAATTCTGATAACGATTATAGAGTTACTAAATCATACCTACCTACTACAGGAGTCACAATGTTTAAGTTTAAAATTCATAGGACAATTTTATTAGGCCTAAGTTAACGATAAGAGCTATCCAGACGGACAGGAGGACTAACCCTACTTATAAAAAAGTTTCTCTTTTATAAATGTACTCTCGATATACAATATCCAATAGATGTTTTTTATATATCTATCCATTTATTTCTCCATCTATCTATCCATCTATTTATCCATCTTTTTTTATTTATCTATCTATCCTTCTAACTATCTCTTTAACTATCCATCTCTCTATCTATTCATCTATCAATCCATCTCTCTTTCCATCTATCTATCCATCTATCTATCCATCCATTTATCTATCATCGATTTAGAAAGCGTAGCAACTCTATATTCGTTACCAGAATGTCCGTAAGTCCATTTAAACACTTTGATATTTTTACTTTTTTTAACAACAACTTTTGATGTGATAAAATCATCCGATCGATCTGATTTTTAGGTCCTATTACAAAAAAGTACAATATTAGGGGCGAAGCATCACTTTAATCAAGTCCTAAAAATGTCAGTATGTTCCTAAACAGTATTCTATATTTGAGAAGTTTTGCAACAAATTTACATATAATTTTGTCAAAACTTAAATATAATTCAGTTCTGACGCTCTACAAGAGTTAATGTTCGTCTGTCATACCGTTTCAGAGCTTCGCTTTTATTGATGTTGTCATCCTTTGAACTTTATCAAAGTTAAATTAAAAATTGATACAGTTTGTAATAAAATGTAAAATAATCTTGTTAAACCTAAAATCAATGTGTTAACAATCAACTTTATAGATTTATTATAAAAATGGGAAAGTCTTTTGTTTGCCTGTCAAGATCTTACTGATTTTTAATTTAAAGGTCCTGAGATGAATTTATTCTTAAAATTAAGATCAAAGATTGTTATATTTTTTTGATATTTTTCCCGATTGCCAGACATACTGTCATCCTTGTTTTACAAAACGTAATTCTTTCTATTTTTCAGGAAACTCCCAGACTGTCATAGCTCTGCAAGTGTTATTCTTGGTTATACCACTGCTATACAAAATATTGTCGATAAAACTGATCATGAAGTTGATGCTGAAAAAGATGCTTCTGACGGAAATATTTGAAAAGATTTGCTTGCAAGATCCAAGAGGAATGCCGTAGCTTTTCCAAAGCCACAACATACCAATACACAGAACAAAATGATTATTGCATACGTTTTTTGTGCAAAAAAAAAGCTTATTGACGACCTAATGAGAGCTAGGCTAGTTCAAATTTTGACAAATGAAGAGCCGGCCCGCAGGGAGCGAACCCGTTGCGGCTGCCACCAATATGCTGATCAAAATGATTATTGCACCAGAATTCTGCTCAAAACAAAAACTTATTAATGATATTTTAAACGCTAGGTCAATCAAAGTTTTAAATTACGAAAACCTAATGTGGTTGTCATATGTTTGCAGACCAAGATGATTTTTGTAATAGATTTTGTGCAAAAAGAAATTTATTGATAATTTGTCAAGATTATTAATTATTTGATTTCATTTTTAAAATAATTTGTTTTATTGTATGGAAATATAATTATAATTTAATTGTTAATGAATTTTTTATTTTGATTTTTTGATGCCTTACCTCATATCTATGAATTAACCGCTTAAAATATCATTTCAGGGCTCTCATAACCCTTACTTAACCTAACCTTACCAAGAAGAAGCATCAACAAATCTAGGATCTGAAGGGATAAGACAATGGACGATAAATTGATTTACACCTTAAATGATCATACACAAAATTACCACTTCTGTAGATTTGTAGATTACACTTAGTGGATGAAACGTTTAATCACTCAACTGAATGAACCAGCCAAAAAAATTCAGTGAAAGTCCCCAAAGTTGTTGAGCCAACGAATAAGAAAACATTATCATAAAACCTTAGTGTAATAAACAGCCCAATGTCCCCTTCCACCCTGTCAACAAATACATTTTTCTCAAATTTGGGGTCTATTAGCGAAATTATCTGACAAAATAGTTTTACTTCATGTGTAATATTCCTGTGCATCTCTTTTGTTGACGTAAAAAAAAAGAAAATGTGTATGAATCATTTTGATACCTTTTCCAATATGTGCACATTAGTATATACTGAAGAAGTGGAATGTACTTGTGCATACTTAAATGAAGGAAATATGTCTGTATGTCTAAATGAAACTTTTATCAGAATTTTATTTTTTATTTTGCTGTATCGATTAATAAGGAACAAACAGTCAGTTTTTTTCTTTTAGTTGTAGAGAAGTTGTGCTACAAAAAATTCCTGCTGTTATTAAACTGGAATGTGTTGCTTAAAATTTAGATTAACTTGACACATAAAATTTTACACATACACAATTTAAAAAAATATTAGCAAATTTCAGTAAAGCTTATGCTACATATTTTTTTATTTGTTTACAAAAAAAAATAAACATAAACTGGAATCCTCATTAATCTTTATTTTTGAAATTTTATAAAAATATCTATCAAATAAAACTTTGTTTTGAAAATGTCTATCTATCTATTATATGCCTTTAACATTGTTGTATTTGTCTAATTGTATTTTTGTCAGAATTTTTCACATTCCACTAATGAAAAGTTAGTATAAATATTTACTGTAAAATTTTAAAAAGGCATTTGGTTTTTAATACCTTCCACGATTAAAATTTTGTTTTAATTTTTTTCAACATTTGTTATGTCCTTGAGAATTCAAATGCTATCATTTTAGATTACAAAATGTTAATTTCCTAATTTTACCATCAGGATTCTATATTTACTCTTATGAAAATGAATTTGATTATAGCTTAATTACTGAATTTATTCATACCTAAAGGTTTTGAATCTAGAAAAATAAAGATATAATAACTGTAACATTTATTGAATTAGATTTAAATACAAATTGACGTGTTTCAACTTATTTGTCTTCTGTGGGTATTGTCTAAAAATTCAAAAGATAAAATGATACACACCAAGAAAAAAAAGTAAACCTTGAATGTGCTTTAGTAAAAAAATAAATATCAAAGAAAAAATAAATTAGATACAAGAAATATTAAACAAACTTTTAGAAATGTTTGGTGGTTTATGTCATTAAAGAATGAAACAGGTTCAATCAATTAACCTGATTTATTTTTTGCCATCAGTTAAGTTCCTTACCCTTTTTGGCTCCTTGAAAAATGAATGTTATCTTTTTTAAATTATTTTTCTATAATGAATGTAAAATAAATAAATATAAAAAAAACTTGCCATTTTGTCTTAAAATTGTTCTGATATCTTTGTTTCTTGCTAGATCCAGAGCAGTTTTACCTATTACAGTTAAAATAAGTTTTCTAATAAGAGAATGAATTATAATGTCATTTAAGCAATATTGCCTTTCAAAATAGAAGGAAAATTATTTTGATATTAATATAAATAGAGTTTCATATTACCATGTTCTTACATGATGTACTCATGTACATCTGATTCCTGATATAAGATAATCAGGGCCAAATTATTCATATATTGAATCTTCACATAACATATCTTACCCTCATTATTCTTCGCATTGACATCAGCTCCATTGGACAACAGAATCTGGGCAACTTCTGCACTCTTAGCATTCATTAAACTAGTATTACCTAAATGAAATTTTGAACTACATTAGATGATTCTGGGCATAATAACCTGTTTTACCTTGATTATTCTTTGCATTTACATCAGCTCCACTGGTCAATAGAATCTGGGCAATTTCTGCACTCTTAGCATTCATTAAACTGGTATTACCTAGATAAATTTTTTCTAGGGATGGCAATCCGTCAAATTTTTGGACCGTATTCAGATTTTGATTCTTACAAGAATCCGTCAAAAAAAAAGGTGGATTCCGGATTCTTATGTTTGGAGGATTCCGGATTCTAGCAATATTTGTAAAGGCTTTTTTTTAAATTTTAAAAATTTAAGTGCTACATATGTCCAAAAAATTAATGTTCTTAATGTTGTCTATAATTCACTTCTGAGAATTGAACCAAATTTTAAAAGATATTATATATAATGATGATAATCTTAGAGTTCAAAAAGGCGGCGTTGAAAGAAAAAAACTCAAGAAGCTAATTTTAGCCTACCAATTAAGAATCCGAATCAGCTATTAAAAAAACAGATTCTGAATTCGGATTCCAAAATTGGTTAAAAATTGGGCGGATTCCGGATTCCAGATCCCAGATTCGGATACGAATTGCCAACCCTAATTTTTTCAAAAAAAACACCATATATTAATCAAGCTTACTAAAATTATTTTATATCTTGATGGTATTTAACATTCTTCAATGTACAATTACCTTCGGTATCTTTAAAGTGAACATTAGCTCCAAATTCCAACAAAACCTTAACCTTTTCTGTTTGATTGAACATTACTGACCAAGTCAAAGAACTGTAACGGCCTTGATATAAAAATAAATAAATCTGCTTAAATTGAATTCTTTTGTATCATAAATGTATGTATATGTTAAGGCGAGGCGAATCCGGTAATTTTTTCGTTTATTTGAAAAAAGGGACAATAAATTAGTATTTTTAAATGAGACCAAGACCATTGGAAAGATCTCGGAAAAGCCTAAAAGGACATTATCTTAGGACTTAGGTAAGTTTGTCAAAATTGGACCTAAAAAAATTCCCACAATGGGGCGAAGTCGGTAAGTGATTTTCAAGCTTCCAAAAACCTATGACTTATTGATTTAATTACAGCATGCCTAAAAAATTAAAGTTGCTAAATGTAATAAAGAGCATGCACAAAAAATTTTATAAAGGTCAGTCAATTTTTTCTATAAAAATTTTTTTTTTTTCAAAGTATGAGTAATTTCACTTTTTTTGTATAAAATTTATGTAAAACCGAAAAAGTTAGTATAATAAAGCAAAAGGCCTTAGAAAATGTTAATTTCTGAAAAAATTAAACAAGCTTTTTTATGTTTTCAATAATAATGGATAGCCAAATAGTTGCTTATTAAGTACCCTGAAGACTTTAAGACCCAATAAGTACCCTAAAAATTCATCTCACATTCACTTCATTTTAAACTTTTTTGTAGACAATTTAAAAAGGAACAAATTTAATTTTATGGTTTTTTCTGTCAGTCGATTAGAACATGGAGATAAAGGTCACTTAATTAAGGTTTGTCAAAAATTACAGACTTCGCCCCGCTTTACCCTATAGATATTTAAATTAACCTCCAAATATTTCATCCACATTTGCTCCATTTTCTAACAGTAACTTTAGCATTTCCAAATCTCTCATTCCAAATAGCAAAGAGTTTGTACCTTATCAAAATATTTTGAGTTTGTAATATAGATATAGTTATAGATTTCATAAGAATTAGTGAATTCTAAACAGCTGACATAAAAGACATTTAAGATTGAATAAGGAGTATTTATTAACTTTAGAAAAAGTTATGTTTATTAAAAAAAATATTTAGAACTTACTATTAATATCAGCTCCATAGGCTAAGAGAATTCTGACAACTTCCTGGTGTCCTCCACTTGCTGCTAACATAAGACTTGACTTACCTTAAATGAAAAAAGTTCACATTGGTAATAAATGAATTGCAAAAAAATTCTTTTTTTTTGTATTTTTTACATATATTAGCTAGGCATATGATTTAAAATCTAATAATTTATTGATCATTTTTTTTTGGTGTTATTCAGCAAATTATATCGTGAAACTAAATCTGTTAAAAGATTTAACCATCATGGTTCTTCCAGTTTGTGTCAACTCCATCAGCAACAAGTCGTTTCACATCTTCAATTCTACCATTTGCTGATGCATCTATCAATTCTAAATAATTTGTACACAAGGATTTAACCAAATAGGAAGTCATTAAACATTAAGTATTTAATAGAAATAAGGGAAGGGGGTCGAGGGGAAATTTTCACCTAGAATTATTTGTCAGAATCACATTCCCTTTTCCCTGCTTTAATGTAGTACTATGAGATAAGGATGGAATTGGTAAAATTTCTATAGTTACCTTTATTTTTTATGTAATGGACAGAATTTGAAAGTTCCTCAAAATTTTGATTCTCATTTGCTGTTACCATTCCTTAAATGTTTTAAGATAAAACATGCATAGTATAAATGCAAAAAAGGTTATTCATTATATAAAATAATAAAGTAATATATTATATATTATATAAATTATCTATAGCAAATAATAAGCTGGTGAATGATATTATAAATTGGAATGACCAAAATAAATCCAGACAATCTTTACTCATTAATATTACCTTTATTCTCAGCAAAATACTTATTGATCTCATCCCTTACAATGTCCTGAATTGATAATACAATTTAGAGTTCATAATACATGTTTAATAGATATTTAATGTTTTTAAAGAATTTGAAATGTATTCTGATACTTTTAGTTTAGAATAGTTTTGTTTTTCTCTCTTTTCATGTTCAGCATACAAATTATTATAAAGTAAATAAAAAAAATCTAATATAAAAATAATCAAATCATTATTGTCTAAATCTGTTACTTCTAATTTTGATTCAAGTTGAATAAGATGTTCATCTCTTCTTGCAATTTCTTCCTATAAATAAAAACTTCATGAATGTGATACCTTGCCTTAAAGGAACCCTGCAAGAAATACAAAGCTTTAACTGCTGAGAGACTGCCACAAATAGATCCAATACCCCAAATTTGAAGCCTTCAGCTTTATTAACAAAAATGTTGTTGGCATTTTAAAATGACATTTTATCTACCAAGAAAATTTTGAAAGATTTTCAATGCTCATGTTAAAAACTTTGAAATTAAACTATGTAGCCTAGAAACAAAATTATAAGCTTATTTTTATCATAAATTTTGGTTGCCAGTAACTGATTATATTTTTAAAATAAAATACCTATTTTTATAGTCAAAATCATTAAAAGAATTAAGTTTAACATATGTCGTACCAACGACCAATCACAGCTGAGCTTAATTTAGTTTCATTTGTTTCCACTATGATTTTACGCTTACAAACGCATATTGAACCAAATTTTATTCAGAGATTCTGATTATGAAAAGTGGTGTTATTATTTTTAAAAGTAATCTGTTACCGGCAATCTAAGTTACTGACAAAGATAACGTTATAATTTTGCGTCTAGGCGACCTAATTTAATATTGTCATTTCTTTTATAAGCAATGAAAATCTTTCAAAATTTTCACTGTAGTTAAAATGTAATTTTGAAATGCCTAGAATGTTTTTTTATTGAAGCTGAAGGCTTCAAATTTTGGGTATTGATTCTACTTGTGGCAGTCTTTCAAGCGTGTTATTTCTTGCAGGGTTCCTTTAAACATTCATCAGTATTTCATTTTTTGTTTTCTTGTCCAGAAATGTACTTTATATTTTTAAGATTTTAGTTTTAAAATCACAACCTGAAATTTTAGCTCCAACCTTTCTTCAGTCTCTTTAAGCTTTTCCTTAATTCACAATAATCTCATTATAGTAAACACAATTTTAGATAAATTAAAAAGAACAAATATAAAATACCTGAAACTTCTGAGTTATGCCATCTAAAAGATCAGAATAATCTTCACCTAAACTCAAATTAAAAGAGCAGACAAATATAAATACACAAAGAATCTTCATAATAACATTTAATAATGAATGCAAGATGTAGACTAATTGATTTTAAGTCCAGCAAGATAAGTTATGTCCATTAGAAATCTTTAAAAAGTAACAGTTTTAGATCAGGCATAATGAAAATATTAGACTTAGCATGTATTATAAATATACCTTTGACTAAAACTTATTTTAGAACATAAAATTTTGACTTGTTTTAAATTTTCAAATATTAGTCAACTAACAATATTATGTAAGTGCTGCCAAGTTTATATCCATTCTGTAGAGCAGCTGTGCTACATAGAAAATGCTGAGTAGTTGATTTTCAAGAACGAAAAAGTTGTAATTCTTGTTTTTTTTGTTTCCTAAAATGTGTTATATAAAATGTAGGATAATTCAACACTTAGAAATTTACACATAACAGTCTTTAATTTTTAATTTAATGTAATAAATATATCAATTAATTTTCCTATCTCTCAGAGTTTTATAAAGAAAGGGTTATAAGATATATTACAAAGTAGCTTGATGTCTGTCCGTCTGAAGCTTAAGATCTCAGTAACCGCTGAACATATTGGGCTCTACTCTTCAGGGAATATACCTACTGGTCCTGTGATGGTTTTAAGCTATTTTCCTGGGGGGTGGGACAACCCCAACCCCCCCCAAAACTAAAAAAAATCAACCCCCCCCCAAAAAAAAAAATATTTACATTTTTGGTAAAATCTCAGTAACTGCTGATCAAATTGGTCTCTACCCTTCTGGGAATATACCCACTGGTCTTCTGGTGGTTTTAAACTATTTTCTTGGGGGCCGGAACACCCTAAACCCCCCAAAAATTTTAATTTTTGTAAACAAAAACCAGTAATTGGGGTGGGGGAACCCCACTGCACCATGAGGCGAAGCCCCCATGAATCCCCCCCTCCCAAAAAAAATTTTAATATTTTTTTTTAAAAATTTTAATTTTTGTGTATGCAAACAACCTAGGTTTAATTTTTTAATTAATATTTTTGTGCTATTTGTAGTTTAGGAGCAACGTTGAAAAATATGAGAAAGGTTGAAAAATTTTAAGTAAGTTGGAACACTTTGCTCCTATACTATATGTAGCACAGGAATGGTTCCTATATATCCAAAAACTAGAGCTTATGACAATTCTAACGGTATGCATAACGTTTTTATACTATTAATACAAGCCGCGCAATTTGAATATAAAAAATGTCCGCATATTTTTTGCACACTTTTTAGATGGTTTATCAGACACAATAATCCGTCCAATTTTAAAAGGAATTTCTAGCAGACAAATTTTTTTGTTTATATTCAGTCATGCGCGACATATTTTATAGGTGAAGCATTTAAAGGTACACTTTCTAGCCAATAATGTGGTTGGAATGTTCTTACAATGTGTTCCTGTTGTTCAAACTAAGGGATTGATCATCTATACTTTCTGTATTCATCTAATTTTGAAATTATAATCATTTTTATACTCAGAATTTCCAAGTAATTGTTATATTTTTACACTAATGTTTATTTTTATAAATGAATTTATGTAATTTATTTATTTTTGTTATGAATATACTAAATAAATAATCCTATATGTCCTACTGTCTTTCTGTCTGCTTGCTAAATTTAATACATGATCTTTGAGCTCTATACTAAATTTTACTAGACATATTATTATGTTTTATGGGATACCTTTCTTTTAAAAAATGCATTTTTATAGTCTTGCCTTTATTTTACAATCTTTATTATGAGCAGAGCTACTGTGTAAATATGATTTGTATGCTCAACTGAACGTTTGTTCAACAATAAATAATGTTACAACTAATTAATTATCAGCTTTTACTAAACAGCTTATAGACAATTATCGATAATTTAAACAAAACAAGGATGACAACATGCACGAAAGCAAAGCTCTGAAATGGAAGGACAAACGAACATTAACACCTAAAACTGCATAAATACAGGACACTGTTTATGGACTTAATTACATTTTCAGGACTTGATTATAGAGAAGCTTCGCTTATAATATTGCACTAAGTTGTAAAAAAAATCAGTAATCCAGAAATCATTTGCATAAGATAATTATATCACATGAACAATTATTATCAAAAAAGTTAAAATTTAACATGTTTTTAACGGACATACGGACATTCTGGTAACAATAATAGGATTATTACACTTCCTAAATCGTACCTATCTTTTACAGAAATACTCATACACAATTTGAAATAAGGAGGACAATTCTCATAAGTCTGTATTCTAATAAGATAAGAGCTAACCTATATGGACAAACTGAATACGATTATTCAATTCAGAGTACAGCTACTCTTCTAATATATCATATTTAAAGTTTATGAATTTTCTTTCTCGTATTCATTTGAATCCGGTGGATAAGAACCGGTTCTCATCCATACGAAAAAACTATGTCTAGCATCGTATTATATCCAGCTTTCTACGAATATAAAATGTAC
>LS057048.1:0-11397 GCA_900241095.1 Acartia tonsa
GCTTTTATATTTTATTATTTAACGCTTCGCGGATTTTTCTTTTAAGAATTATTATCTGTACTGTTTTTATGCATTTTAATACTGTACATTTTAAGAAAAATATTGTTTTTTTGTTGAAAGAATAAAATAACAAAGATGTGTACTTTTAATAAGATTGCCGAAATGTGAACTGGTTAAAAAATGTATTTGATTAAGATTGACTGACCTATCCAAATTATACATTAACTGCGCTACAAGAAAGACAATGTGCAGATGTACAAAACTTCTTTTAGTCGTCATATATCAATAATGATTTAAGTTATTGGGATAGTAGATTGATTGATTTTAGATTCTTAAGATATATTGGGTTTCAGTGTTTTATACTCATTAGGGCTTATAAATAGATAGAAAGGACATTAAATAACAATTTAAGTACAAAGCAAAAACTTTTTTTATTTACGACGTTGATAAACGAGAAAATGGCGAACGGTAGACTATGCAAAAAGCCAACTGTTGTATAAACATTTAGAAAGCTTAGTTTTTGTTGATTTTAAAACATATTTGACCTATCTAAGATTTTGTTAGGTAATAGTCCACAATTTTTCCTTCAATTTTTTCTCGTTTAATGCAGCGATCTAAAGGGATAAGTCAATGGCCGATTAATTGATGTACATCCCCAATGATGATAAACAAAATTCTCTCTTCTGTAGATTACAATTATTTGGTGAAAAGTTTGGACACTCAACTACATGAGTCGACCAATAAAAATTCTTTAAAACATAATAACGTTAGCAAAACTTTGGGGACTAGTGTAATAAATAGCACATTGTCCCCTACCTTCATGCGTCTAATATGCTAACATTTTATTATCCTAAAATTTTCCATACAATTAGATGCTAAGATAAAACTTGATTGCATTGTAGAATATTATTTCCGTATTTAGTTGTAGCATACGCAATTTTTGTTAATTTCAATGGCGTTAGCTGTTTAAGGCGCTTGTTCAGCGGCCGCGGCTGAATGCGATTGCTGAACCTTCTTCTTCTGTATGTATGGATGTTATTGCAATTAACTAAAATCCGCTAAAACGCGTAGACATGTCTGAATTAGAATAGTGTTCCTGCAAAGAAACAAATATATTGGATGAATTAAAGATAATTTGCAAGGATAGGAATAAGTTACCCCCCCCCCTTGAAGCCTTTAGGGGCACTTAAGGCAGAAGGTGTGAAAAATTTTCTTTGTGGGGTTTATGGTACCTTCCCGGTCCAAAATAGTGGGGAGAACCATAACGGTCCAATGGTTACGTATATCCTTTGGTACAGACAGACAGACTTGACATACTATTACTTCTATTAAAGGATAAACCAATATTGTAAGAACATATTTGAAAAAAAAGCATGACTGGTATTTTCCAAGTTTACATCTGAGCTGTTTATTTTGCCGTGTACAATTTTAGCTCTTTTGCGCAGCTACCCTTTGATTTTGGTCCGTCCGTCTTTTTGCCGTTTTGCGTTTTAATAGCCCTAACTTTAAAAAATATTCAAGTGTCATTTGTAAGCGTAAGCTTTAAATTTGCAGGGATATAAAGGATAAGACAATGAACAATTAATAAATGTTACGACCCATTGAAGATCAGAGTCATTGGTAGAAAAGTTTGAACACTGCTAGTTTGAACCAACCAATAAAGACTTGTTAGAACGTTCCCAAAGTTATTATGTTCTTAATTTAGAGAGGTTAGGTATTATTAGGGTACCAATATGTCTATAGTCAAATGTCTCCTCCCTCTATGAATTAGAGGTTTTCTTTTTTTCTTACGTTCTTACATCATGGATTGTGACGTTCTAGATATTTTGAATTAGGAAAAAAAGCATATTAAAAATCATGATTTTACTTTTTGACATAATTTAAGGTTTTATAAACAAGAAAGCAAAAAAATCACGGAAAATGTTAGAATTAGAAGATTTTTCTTGTAAAAATAAAAGGAAGTTAATAATCTAAATAAGATTAAAATAAAGGTGTTGAGCTTTAGTTAAACCTTGGTAAAAAGTTAGGATATCAAATTATGATGAAAATAGACACTCTTAATCTTTTTATACGATTATTTCTTGCTTTTGTTTATGTATTTAATAGATGTATAATATACGTGGATATTATGACAGTGGAAAATTTAGGCTGCTAACATGGAACTTGCTTATTGGTCAGTTCGTTCACCCACTAGTAGGGGTGGGGATGGATGGGGGCATTGTTATATTAGCCAGCTACCAAATTTCACTGTAATAGAGAACATAAAAATCTGGAGTAATATCCAAGTTAAAATAAATCCATTATGTCTTTTCATAGTTCTTACTTTGATAAGGACTAGCAGCTGTGCCCCCATTATCTAGTACAATAGCTTAATACCAACCCTATGTAGTAATAAAAAATAAAAATCACCCTTGGAACTATGTGAAGCTTACATAAATGGAGAACTCAATCTATTCCGTGATTAACGAGATCTTAACGGGCAAACATAAAAAAAACCCTAATACTTCATTTATTGGGTTAATAATATCCATAAATAGCGCAGCTAGAATTACACAATAAAACATCTTAAAAGTACAGCAAAACATAAACTGTGGCCCGACTGTTAAATTAAAAAATGCCTTTCTTACATAGCAGCTTAATAAATCCCAATTTGGTTACCAAACTTACGGATAGTTGCACGGACGTATGTTAAAAGTATTTCATATTATAGAGTAGATTTACCCAAGACATGTATTTTCTTTTGATTGTATATTAAAGCATGAAAAATAAAAGTATGTCACTTCTTTATAGCACAAATTATAAAGTATATAAATTATAAGGAATTGATACAGGGTTAGGACAATAAAAGAAAAAAATTGTTCTATAATTAAATTTTGCCTTTTACATTTTGTAAATATATTGGAGGGAGAAGGTGTTGTTAATTTTTACTTGGCATTGTCCTCTCTTTCCCTAAGAAATCGATTTTTGCTTTCTCCAACTATTAGTAAAAAATACTAATAATGCTATTTTAATTTGCAACTTAAATCATTAAATGCTTAATTTGCATTTACTATATCGTTTTAAATTTAATAAATCTTAATGAAAGTTAATTGCGTATTTTATAGCAATTTTATAGGCAAATATTTATTTAATGATTCATTTATATTGCAACATATTACACGTTTTTAAATAAACTTAAGGGGTTAGTAAATGGATTTATATGTTTCCTAATCGGTTCAGTGGTTAGCGAGATCTAAACAGACAAACGAGGGGCCGAAGGCCCGGGATACCAAACTGATATTAATTCTATTTGTATTTTAATATTCGTTAAAAAAATGTCTGTAATTCGATGCTATACATTATTTTTTATAATGGCTTACAACCGGTTATCTTCCAGCGGATATTAATCGGTTTCAAAGCCATACTGGAAATAAATATTCCTATTCCTTGATTTTTGAATCGTATCATTATATGATGAAATTTTGATTTGTCCTAAAAGCCAACTCATTAAAAATGACTTTCTGTTTACTATACAGCTGAGATCATTTTTGGAATATTTTAGTTGTCGTTTGCATACTTAGACACACGCTTAAACATCTTGATACTTGAGTAAATATTATCAGGAAGGGGGGGGGGGAGAAAATCTGAGGGATTAATTATTTGTTATAATGGTACTCAAAGTTTTACAAACGCGTTACTCTGTCCATTGCCTTAAAAACTTTTGATGGCTTTATTTAGTTTTGATTGGTTGTGGTTACTAAGTGATAATTTTGTTTATCATCATCGCCTATTGGGGATGTACATCAATTTAACATCCATTGTCTTATCTCTTTTGATCCTTGAATTGTCGTACAGACAGACATGCAGCTAATGCGTGGCAATTAAAGCTGGATAAATTTTGAACGTTATATTTAAAAAATGCGCAGATTTTTTTTATTTGGGTCAAGCGTTCAATTCAATTATGTACACATGACACTTGTTAATTTTTTTTTCAATAAAGAGTAGAGCTACTCTTCGTTTTATTTTGTCCGTCCGTCTGTGGGTATGTATTAATTCTTCAGAAGTCTTGATACATTATACTCGAGTGACTTTGTAAATAACTTTTAAAGGCGAAGCTTTTCTATAATTACGGTCGGTCAGTCCGTACTTTTAATAAAAAAATTTCATGTGACATAATTTTCTTATTGGTCTGATTTTGGAGCACTTATCCCTAGGACAAAAAATTACAATTATAATAAAGTCCTAAAGATGTCTTTAAACAGTAATCTGTATTTCAGCAGTTTTGCAACAAATTCACTTACAATTTTGTTTTGACTAATACATTTATATTCAGCTTATTCAGTTCTGATACTCTATAAGTGTTAATGTTAATTGGTATCTTAACATTTTATAGCTTTGCTTTTATGGATGTTGTCATCCTTGTTTATATTATTTATCTACGTACATTGTGTTATATTTGTTCTTCTATAAACGGATGTTGCCATCCTTGTTATTTTTGTTCGAGTTATGACACATTGTTTTGATGACTGCTCTATTGTTTGCTAAGTTGTAAAGATAAAATAATTTGCTCTATTTATATAATCATAAAAAAAAAGATTAATAACGTTGGACTGTACTCTTTATTTTTATGGAAAAATGTATATTTTACGAGAAGCTGTGCCCCTATAGGCCATATGGGTACTTGAGAGAGGGGGAGAGTCGACACTCCACTTTAAAGAATTTTAAAAAAGCGGGGGGGGGGGAGTTCTAGGATTGATTTATCTTAGGAGAGAAATTAATAACCTTTTATTGACCTTTGAGAAGCTTTACTCTTAAGGAGAACCATATCGGTTAAGCGGTTAGCGAGATCCTCCGCTACACACAGACAGAGAGAGATAAACATCCTATTAATTTTATATAAGGTTAAGCCTGTCTAGTTTAAGCAGGTATTCCCATTGCCAATAAATATTTTGAATTGGCAACAGCGACAAGCAAGAAAAATTGAAATATTTTCGCGGTAATATCCTATGACATTTTGATTTAAATGATAATAGGAAGACTTTCATATTTAAGGGATATTTTGAGAGATTGTTTTTCTTTTTATCCTTATATAAAAGTAACAGGATCTCTGTGTCTGTCTGTTTTTACCGAAGGATCTCGCTAACTGCTAAACCGATATGGTTTTCCTTTACAATGTAGCTTCTTGCAGGAACTGGGAAGGCTTATGGCTATTTTTAAAATGAAATATACTTGGCTATCCATGTAAAAGTTGACCTGTTTTTTTTTGCTCAAATGCTAATTTTGAAAATAAGCAAAAACTGCTTTGCTTATGGATTTTTAATTTCTTCCTAGGTAATGTACTTTTTAGTTTATTATGTAAGGCTTTGTAGTTTTATAAAAATAGCGTAAAAACATCTCATGAATAAATAAATAAAGCTTTTCTGAAAAGAACATTTATAGAGGTTATCCAATTTTAAAAATCTTTAGTTTTTATAAGATCTTTATACTTTATCATATAGGTGGCTAACAGCACTCAAGGACATGTATGGAAGTATAGACATTTATAGCAAATTGTTTGGGAGCTTCGCTCCCAAAAAGTTTCATTATCATTGAGGCTGAAAGTGATCCAATAAGTAAAAAATATTTGAGCCAACAAACCTAAAGAAAAGTATGTTAATTGACATATTATGTTTATTTAATGTTTGAAAAGGTTAAGTACAGTTTTTATTAACAAAAATTGTATTCCTAGCTAGGATTGTTTATTTTTTTGAATTTAAGAAGAGTTTTTTCTTTGATGACAATTTTATATTTGAAATACTATTTGAAAAAATCTATGGAAGTTTCTTTTTCATTTTCATACTTTCCTGAAAATCTTTGAAATTAGGCCCACACTGACATTGTAGCAGGGATGGAATGGATAGGCGTTGCTTGCAGTTTAATTATGATTAATATCATTATCAGAATAGCATTAAACTACATGAAATTCTGTGATTTCGAAACTAAAAACTAGCTATAATAAAAGTAGCCATTAATTTCACCATTATATCTATATTTTTTTGTGAACATTAAAACTATCTATCCTTATGTGAATGCTAGCTGACTATCTGAAAGTTTTATCAGACAGCTTGGGAAAGTAACAGCTGTCCATACAATGCAGATGAAAACAGACGTTTAGCCAGTGAGACTTTAATTATAATGTTGCTTCGATAGTGCGTAGGAAAACTCTGATGGTTACTTTTTTTAATGTAGGTAATTAAAACGTAAAGTAATCTTATTTTAGGTTCAAAAGTTATTGGGCAATTCTATACATATAGCTTCAATTTTTCAATAACTGATGTTAAATTAGGACGTTAATGATTCTTTTAAAGAAAATCTTTATTTTTAAAGTATCAATTTATCTTTTAAGACTTTTTAAAGGAACATTAAAAAAAGACGTAACGCAACTTTTAGTCTTTCTCAACCTTAGCCTTAGAAAGCTAGTTGCGTTTTTTTTGTGCAGCTACCTAGGCATAACAATTTCAGTGACTTTTTAGCTCATAATAAAGTGATATATAGGACGCTTTATACCCATAAAACGTATATAATTTTATCTTTTAGTGATTTAAAAGTATATTTTAAACAATAACAGACTGTTTACAATTCAAATTGCTCATTGTTTTTGTCTGTTTTTGTGTACTGCCCCAAAAACAATGTTTATTTTGAATTTACATTATATGAATCGATTGTTTGTGTTCATTTTGGATAAGGAAAAACAATTTATACACTGAGCAAAATATAAATGTATTTTTTTCTACTTTGTTGTAGCTATTCTTTAATTTTTTGAAAAATAGGGTCATTTGATTTGAAGTATTTTTGTATTTTGCTAGATTTAAAAAAAAAATTTTTAGAGTGGAGGGAGGGGGTAGGGATCTTAAATGATAATACAATGGCCGATTAATTGATGTACATCCCCAATGAGGATACACAAAAGTACCCCTTATCTACATTGTAACATATTGGTTGTATCGTTTGAACACTAATAAACCAACCAATCAAAATCAATAAAAGTCCCCAAAATTGTTAAGCAAACAAATAAGAAAACGTTATAATAAAACTGTATGAACTATTGTAATAAAGAGCCCAATGGTCCCCCAGCCCTTCTAGTTAGGGGGGGGGGGTGGATTTGTAGCTTCAAAAAAATATACAAAAATGTTATTAAAATCGACAAAAATCGCTAAATATTTTGAATGTTGCCATCCTTGTTTTCAATAAATAAGTACATTAACCTCTCATTAATAATTGGTTTTAGCATAATTTTCACATTGATTGATGGTCGAAAATGTCAATTTGACATTGCTCACTTTTTTATTAAACATTTTTCTCGTATTTATTCAAATCCGGTGGATAAGAACCGGTTCTCATCCATACTAAAAAAAAAATCTAGCATCGTATTATATCCAGCTTTCTACGAATATAAAAAATGTACAATCACAAGATTAAAGCCAGTTTTTTTAGTCCGTGCCTTCTGCACCTCGGGGCTAAAAAAACCTGGTTTTAATCTTATAATTGTACATTCTATATCCGCGGAAAGCTATTTATAATACCTACGTTGTGAGAAATAACTATTATTAATTTTTATTCAGAAAATAAATTTATTTCTGTTTAGGAATTTGATTTAAAAAGGGGTATTAACATTTTTTGAATTACCCTACAAAAAGTGTTAAAAACTAGGATAGATGTTCAGAAATAAGACAAATGTCTACTTTGACCTTCAGAAATTGCATTAGTCAGTAGGATACAGGGATAGAACTATGGAGGATAAATTAACATACCCCTCCCAGATTCTTATGTATAAAATTCTATAAATTCATTAAATATAGGGTGAATGACATAAGTTTTAACTGCCATTGTCCCCTCCCTCACTGGTAGAAGGTAAATGTGCAGATAAAAGTTCGGCGGGGATTTTGCTCATTTATCTCAAGGACAATTAGATCAACGTTGAAATATAATTTGCATAAATGTGGGAAGGGGGGGGGGGGGAATTATAATATGAATTTGAAAAAAAATCTTCCTTTGTAAACTTTTGAGATATCTACAATAGCCATGAAAAGTACCTTTTTGGAATACTTGCGGCTGGGTACAATCCTCCCCCTAAAATAGGAGAATCATATCAGTCCAGAGCGGTTAGCGAAGTCATACGCTAAAAACAAATACACACAGACAGACTTACATATATTCTATAACTTCAGACTTCAGTTTTAAACCTTTTAGCATAATAATCCTGACGACAGATTTTCTCTTATTCTGAGTATTTGAATTTTGCGCAATTTTCAGTGCTATGTATGTTAAAAGATGTTCTTATGATGTATATGAAGAAAAGTAGATAAAGATTTGATAGTTAAATTCAAAAATGGAATTTCTAACCTTGAATCGAAAAAAAGTGCATAATGTCGCATTTACATATTGTAGAATATCGTTGCTACTCTATAATTCACAGGAAGATAAAGGACATTGGCCTTTAAGATATTCTGGAACATGATTACAACTCTGGGAAGTTTTAAAAATATTGATTGGTTGTTACAAACTATAGTATCCAAACTTATACAGCAATAATATAATTTGCAGAAAAGGTAATTCATATTATTTAATTGGGGGTAAAAATGTAACTGTACATCAATTTATTTTCCATTGCCTTATTACCTATAACAATTAACTAGCACATCCATTTATAAAGTACAAACAAACGGACGTATAGACCCAATGAGATACAAAGCAGCTACGCTGCCAAAATCTGCAGGAAAAATGTGTATTCCAAGTGCATACAACAAATTTTGCAACATTTTATCTTTTTTTCTGCAATCATAATTTTATGATTTAACCTTCAATATTGGCCAGGGGTGTGGGGGATAGGCTGTTAAATCATCCATAAACAAGAAAATGTTATTTTAAGAAGACTTTAAGACTAGTGTAATAAGCAGCCCAATGCCCCATTCCTTCCTGTGGCAAAATGGTTTATATTTATATTATTCCCAAATAAGAAAAATTCGAGTAAAAATGTTTTTTTCGAATATTGAAGTTTTAAAATGCAGTTCCTTTATTCGTGCCGATTTTTTTTTTAGCATTTAGCTTGAAAAAAAAGTATTATACACACAAAGGACACATTTTAAACTTTGTTGTAATACTTACTTTTTTTGTAGCGAAGCTTCTCTTATATTTTACCTTGCTGTACGTCCAATGCGTGAAAATTAAACAGTAAAAATTGAAATGAATCTACCCAAACTTTTTTCATTTGTTTTTGATTCGTTGTTTCCTTTTTTAACCAAGGGATAATTTTGTTTACCATCATTGGTACTATGGTAGGTAGGTTTCATTATTTTATATTCATTATGGATCTTGTTGTCCTTGTAATGAAATGGTAAAAATATATTAACAGTAAAAAAGTTTTTTTAGCTTTACTTAAATTTTAAAGAATAGACAATTAGGTTTTACATTATGATAATAATTTTTTATGGCATTAAAAATATGTTCTTATATTAAGTGTTAAAAGGAGCTATTCGGTCTTTTCAACCAAATTTATTTCAGATTTTTAACACATGTAAAATGTAGCTAAAATATTTTTCCCCTGGGGTCATATCTTCCTATCTATCTAATGCATTACCAGTGACTCATGGTGAAAACCAAAAAGAGAAAATATAGTAGTGAATCATAGAGTTATGCTTCGTTTGGAGGATTTTCTTTAATTTAATTTTAGAACATTTTTTTGGTAACTTGTAATTAAAATGGTTGAAATAATACCGTCGACAAAGGTGCTAATTGGACATGGCGCCTTTTCCATTGTGTATAAAGTTAGGTTGAAAGAGGTAAGTGCCGCATTAGAGGGTATTACATAATTAATAATTATAGAGTAGCTTTGCTAAAAAAAATGGGAGACTAATGAAGAAAAAAACACCACCCCCCATTGAAAAACTATTTTGTTTCAAACTATTCCGCTATTATTAATACATAGTATTTACATGAATATGTTGTATTATACTGATGGTTGATTTTGAGGCAAACCTTTATTTTTTATAGATGGTATATCTCTTTCGGGTGAAAATATACATATTGTGAAGGTTATAAGATCTTTGTTTTCTAATATATTATTCTTAACATACTTCTGTGTACATTATGTAGATCAGTATATAGCATAAGCGAAATCACATAAAGATTATTTTTTTTAAAGGAGTTGGATGTTGTTGTTTTTATTGCTTTCCTAATTTTTTTCTTATTGGTCCGCCGTTTAAAGGATCTTACCTATCACACATAATTCCATAATAGTTTAACTCCAATTAAGTCTTTAGAATCGTGAAAAAAGGGTGATTTTGAACAATCTAATGTCTATTAGTCTGTTACTTGTATTTGGAGGCTGCTAGGTTTATGTTTGCCAGAGAGCTTTTACAATTAAAAGGGATAGGTCTCCTGAAGAAAACATTGTTTGTACCCATTTATTCAAATGTTAGTTATTAATAGCAGGCAATCAATGTATTTAGATCGATAGAAAATCTGAAGGGAATATATTTTTTTCTTTCGATGTACCATCCCTGACAAATGGACTGTATAAACTGTATATGGATAGTTGATGGAAGGATATTTTCTTTTCCAATGATTTTTTTGTTTGTCTGCTGGACTAGACAGCAGTTATTCAGTATAACTTGATTTTTTTAAAAACTGTAAAACCGTTTAATATAAGAGATAAGAGAATGGACAATAAATTGAATAACTTTACTAATAGCGATGAACAAAAAAACCTTTTTAGTAGATTTAAATTATTGTTTGAAATGTTTGGACGCTGCTAGATTGAGCCAACCAATTGATAATAAAGTTCCCAAAGTTAGGAAACCGAATAAGATAACTTTTTTATCTACTGTGATAATTTACAGTCCAATGTCCGTTCCTCCGTGTTATTTATTTTATTACTTAAAAATAAACTAATTTCTGTATTAATTTCTATTTCCTGCAACAATTTTATTATTTTAAAAGGATGCTTTTAAGTTGTATGCCTAAACTAACTAAATATACCTAGATGTTTCTTCATTGTCGTAAAAAGTTATAAATCACTTTTTTAAAAATTTCGGATAGTTAAATGTTGTTAACAAAAAGTCATGGAGGGGACATTGGGCTGTTTATTACACTAGTCCTCAAAGTTTAATGATAACGCTTTCTATTTCGTTGGCTCAACTCAACACCTTTGAGGACTTTTATTGAATTTTGATAAATTGGTTCATTAAGTTGAGTGTCCAAACGTATCAATCCCTTGTTATAATCTAATTTTGTGTAAGTATCAACATTGGTGATGTACATCAATTTATCGGCCATAGTCTTATCCCCGAGATATCGGCAAAAATTTATAAATTTTAGTATTGCTGAAACACCTTCAAAATACTTTGGGAAGTATGGTTTAAAGTTACTAAGCAAAAGAGA
>LS057050.1:0-11395 GCA_900241095.1 Acartia tonsa
GGTTAACCACGCTAAAAGTGACCACAGTCCGTTAGTGTGGCTAAAGCGTTGCTAAACTACAGCCATGACTACGGCCACGGCTACAGCCACGCCAATGGCTACACATTTAAAGATCCAGCTCTGGTTAAATGTATTGAACTATCAGGTTAATGTGAAATATATCCTATTTAAAACCATCATTTATATTAATTTCATCTTATTTTTTTAGTAGCGAAGCTACTCTTGTCTAGATTGTCTGTAGGTTGTGCTAAATTCTTTGTACGAATGATTTAGAGTTAAGAGTTCTACTTTTAACTTCTTGCTCCCCTCTTTTTCCTTCTAAAAACTAACTAAAGAAGACATTGTACTTAAATCTTGCTAGTACTAAAAACTTTATAAACATTTTCTCTCATTAGTTGGTCTAAAAACTTTGGGTACTGGTCTTAAATCTTTATTTTTGACTCATAAATCAAATTTTAATAAAGGGTAATTTTGTTTTTCATCATTTGACATGTCCGTCGTCCATTGTCTTATCCCTAAAGATCCCTGTAAATACTCATTACTTTTTTAAAGAGAAAGTTTAATTTTTCTTTTATTTCATAAATTTGAATTAGATAATTATCATATTTTAAATACTTATGGATGTTATCATCCTTGTTTTGTAATATATCTTCCCATGTGTAGTAAACCAATAAGATTACAATCCCGTAAGGGAAAACAAAATAATAAGGGAACTTTTAGCTAGAAGACAATCTCAAATCAAGCGCCTTTTAAATATGGCGCCCATATTTATGTTAAAAGATTACCTCAAAATCTGCTATATCAAAATTACCATCATTGCATTATTTACATTTTAATCCCATAATGTAAAACAAAATAACAAGGGAACTTTTAGCTATAAGACAATCTCAAACCAAGCGCCATTTAAAAATGGTGCAAAATTTTCTACAACAAGAATATCTCAAAATTAGCACATATCAATTTTTACATTTTGATCATGTAAGGGAAAACAAAATTAAAGGGGAACTTTTAACTAGAAGACTAACTCAAAACAAGCATTGTTTGAAATTGGCGCTCAATTTTTCACAAGATTATCTCAAAGTATTGCTATCTCATAATTAGCATCGTTGGAATTTTAATTCTGTAAGGTAAAACAAAATAATAAGAGAACTTTTAGCAAGAAGTAAATCTCAAAACAAGAGCCTTTATAATAAGGTGCTCATATTTTAACCAAAAAGATTAACTCAAAATTTGCGTCATTGCAATTTTCAACATAGGAATTTTATATTTTAATCCTATAAGAACACTGAGGGAACTCTTAGTTAGAAGACAAGCACCCTTTAATAAATGGCACCCATATTTTCAGTAAAAAGATAACCTCAAATTTAGCATCATTCCAATTTTAATCCTATAAGGGAAAAGTAATAATAAGGGAACTTTTAAATGTAAGATAATCTCTAAACAAGTACTTTTTAAGAAGGACACTCTTATTTTCCACAATAAGATTAAATCAAAACAATGATTAGAACTGGTTTTAATCCTGCAGATATCAATCAGTTTGAAAGCCATACTGGATAAGGGTTTTATAGGAGCTCCAAAAGACAGAATCGTTGCATATATATTTTTTAATTTAGCAAAAAAAGTTGGCGCTAATTTTAAGTCTTTTTCTTCTTCCAGGTTTATTGTTTGACTCAACAATTATTCTTAGACTTCAAAGGAATCTTGTTTGTGTGTGTGTTGTGTGTGTATGTATGTGTGTGTGTTTGTGTATGTGTGTGTGAGTGAGTGTGTAAGATTTAAGTTTTGTGTTTTTGAGTTAACAAGTAGTCTTATTATATTCTAAGAGGTAAAGAAGTATTTTTACATTAATGGTCAGAGTCTATGTATTAGTCTGTGTGCCTTACGTCCAATTATTATCTAAAGTAAGTTTCATTATACTCTAATTGTTTATAACTTGGTTTCCAGTATGGCTTCTGAACCGATTCATTTCTGCTGGATTAGAACCGGTTCTCAGTAATACTGAAAATTATCATGTATAGGATCGTATTACATACCAGTTTTGTAAGCCCCGAGGAGTCGATGTTTTCATTTAAACCTCCACGGAAAGTTGTTTATAATACAATGCTATAAATAAATATTTTAAATATGTCAGCAATAAGAAATGAAATGAAAATTGTCATTAAAAGTGGTTTAAGTCAGACATTATGTCAAAAAAAAACTTTCTTATTATATTTATGAGTAGATACTTACGTTGATATAATACCAACACAAATTTTAACAGGATTAAATTGATATTGGAATAATCGATATATTATTACATGGATGTTGAGACAGATTTTCATGTGCTCTGATAAAGTAATGCTTGCAGCTGGCTAAAATAACGGAAACACATCCCCTTTAATCCCACAAGATGAACGTACTGACCAATAAATAAGGTGCATAGTAGCAAGCTAAATTGACGACAAATTTCCTCTTGGTAAAAATATCCACGTATATACTATATCCAATATTGAAAAGATGAAATCCTAATCCTTAAATGTATTGACATTGACTTGTCAAATCTTAAGGATTAGGCTAATGTAATCCTTCTAGCTGAACTTGTCCATATAGATCGCAGGGATGGAGGGGACATTGGACTGAAAATTATAACAGTTCATAAAGTTTTGCTCAGGGAGGGAGGGGACATTGGGCTGTTTATTACACTAGTCCCCAAAATTTTATGAATACGTTTTTCTTCGTTTGATTACCACTTTTTACTGAAATTTGTTTTTTTGATTCATTAAGTTGAGTGTCCTAACATTTCTACCACTAATTCTAATCTATAAAAGTGGTAGTTTTGTGTATAATCTTTTGGACACTTAACTTAATAAACCAAAAATCTATGAAATTCCCCAATGTTATTTAACGAATAACGTTTTTTATAAAACTTTAGGGACTAGTGTAATAAACAGTCCAATATCACCTCCTTTCCTAATATAAAAAAAAATCTTTATTTTAGCTATATGAAGGTTTACAGCTATTTATCTATCCTTTAGTTCTGAGTCCTAGGACTATATATTTGATTTACAAATTCATCAAAGAAGGTTTGGCTACAAAGTTACCAATTAAAAGTGGTTTATTATTTGTATGTTTGTTCATCGGCTGAAATTAAAATGAGTAAACTTTTCTTCTATCTATTTATCAAAATACTATTAAAATAAAATCATTATGGCTAGATTATAACCGATTCTCAGACATAATAAAAAATCACGTATAGCTTTGTAATACAGACAATTTTCCACAAATATTAAAATTTAAATCATAAAATTTACTCCAGTTTTGTTATCCTGGGCCTTAGGAAAGCTGTCTATAATACGATGTGATAATAAATCATTAATATTATCATTTTTGAAAAATTGTAAGGCAGAATTCTCCAAATTGTTGTATGTCAAATTTCATTTAAATAATCTAAAATGCTTTTTTGAGCTATTTATAATGAGATATCATTTTTTACAGCTGGGATATCTATATTTCTTTTCGGATCGTTCTGACTGATTATTAGCATTATATTTGAAGACACAGTGAGATTTATCTTATTTCTACAAAAATTAATAATGACACAATTCTTTTACTTTTTATCGTAGCCCAACTCTGATCAAAAGCGATGTGAAAAGGGGTTTCAGAGTTTTTAGTGTTTTTACATTGTAACAACAAAATATGTGATTTTATTCACTAAATCAACATATATGCCTTAACAGTAAACCTTGTTGAATCGAATAGCAATCTTTTCTTCAGTAGATATTAACCGATATGGTTCTCTTGTACATATAAAGTTCAGGAAAGGCTTATAACTATTTGGGTTAGGTTGCCACTGCCCACTGAAGACAAATCGCGCTTACAAAAAAGCACCCTAAACCCAAATATAAAAACGCTATAGTAGAAAGAAGTTTTAGTTCTAATATATTCAGCTAAAGAACGACTTGAATATATTTTGCTAAAATAAAATATTTGCTTAATTTTGTGGATATAATTGTTGTTTACTCGGAAACTTTAGATTAATTAAGACCATGCTTATTTCCAGGGAGAGAGGGGACATTGGATACTAGTCCCCAAAGTTTTATTATTTGTTGACTCAACTACTTTGGGGACTTGAATTTTGATTCGATGGTTCATTAAGTTAAGTGTTCTAACGTTTCAACCACTAATTGTTGTTTACTTGGAAACTATAGATTAAGACCATGCTTCTTTCCAGGGAGGGAGAGGACATTGGGTACTAGTCCCCAAAGTTTTATAATAACATTTTCTTGAATTTTGATTCAATTGGTTATTAAGTTGAGTGTTCTAACGTTACAACCATTAATAGTTGTTTACTCGGGAACTTTAGATTAATTAAGACCATGCTACTACTATCCAGGGAGGGAGGGGACATTGGGCTGTTTATTACACTTGTCCCCAAAGTTTTATAATAACGTTTTCTTATTCGATGTCAACTTTGGGGATTTTAATATTCATTTGTTGTCTTATTAAGTTGAGTGTTCAAACGTTTCAACCACTAATTGTTGTTTACTCAGAAACTTTAGATTAATTAAGACCATGCTTTTATCCAGGAAGGGAGGAAACATTTGGTACAAGTCCCCGAAGTTTTCTTATTTGTTGACTCTACAACTTTTGAGACTAGAATTTTGATTCGATAATTCATCAAGCTGAGTGCTCTAACTTTTCAACTACTAATTGTTGTTTTCTCAGTTGTTTGCTATCAGGGATCTACTGGGATAAGACAATGGTTGAAAAGTTGATGTACATACCCAATGATGTTACATAAAATTACCCCTTCTGCAAATAATAATTAGAGGTTAAAATGTATAGATACTAAACTTAATGAACCAACCAGCTCAATGTCCTCTTCCTTCTTTTAAAACTTGGTAAAAAATAAGGTTCATTATCCCCTCCCTCCCTGTACCAGCTACTACTATTAATTTATTAGGTAAACACAACTGAAAGAGTTGGTTGTCTGTCAGACTGTCATTGTACACCCTGCCAAATATGGAATCATTTCAATAGTTTTTAAAGCGAAGCTTTTCAATAATTAGGGTCGGTCAGTACATCCGTCCTTATTTCGTAACGCACAGTTTTTTCGTTAATTTAGGCTTGTTAGAATTGTCCTATCGATTTCAAACTTTGGCTGATGATTCCTCTAGTAGATAGGTACAACTTTTAAAGCGTAGCAACTCTATAATCGTTATCAGAATGTCTGTATGTCCATTTTAAATATGTTAGTTTTTAACTTTTTTGAACAACAATTTTTTATGTAATACAATTTTACGATGATCTGATATTTAGAATACCGATTCCTGGCACAAAAATTTTATAAGCTAAGCAAGCATCTCTATAATCAAGTCCTAAAAATGTAAGTATGTCCTTTAACATTACCCTGTATTTGCGCAGTTTTTCAACAAATTTACTTAAAATTTTGAAACAACTTTTATACATTTATATTCTGATTATTCAGTTCTGACACTCTACACAAATATTAACGTTCGTTTGTCCTACAGTTTTACAGCTTTGCTTTTATGGATATTGTCATCCTTGTTTCTATCATAACTAAGTGTAGTTTTAAAAGGTTTCGTGAATATATCAAAGATATTAAAATGGTATAAAACATTCTTATAACAAGTTAACAACCAGAGACAAATAAGGCAAAAAATATTTAGTAAATTTGTCTTAGATAATTGCGCAATTTTACAACTGTAAAAGTTTTTTTTTGGCCAGTCATAAATGAGATTTCTTTGAAAATTCATTTTATAATAACAAGATGGTGATACAGAAAAAATATTATTGGCCTTATTCTAAAAAATAATCATAATTAACCAGTGGAAAAGTTGGAGGCTAAATCAGAGATCTAAAGGGATAAGGCAATGACCGATACACTGATGTACATATCCAATGATGATATACAATAATACACCTTTTGTAGATTACTATTAGTGGTTGAATCGTTTGGACACTCAATTTAATGATACAACTAATCAAATACAATAAAAGTCCCCAAGGTTGTTAAGCCAACAAATAAGAAGACGTAAGTAAACACTTTGGGGACCGATATCATACCCAGCTTAATGTCCCCTTCCTCCCTGAGGCTAAATAGTCTTCAGATAAAATATCCCTCCTTTTAATATTTTTTTTGTTTTCCCCCTTTTTATAACAAAGTAGAGAAAATAAATCTTTTAAATGGTTAATTCACATTACCATTTACTCATAAGGAACCACCACCTAAAATTTAAATTTTAAAAAGACTAAGTTAAAATATTTGCTGAGAGAAGGGTTGGGAGAGGTTTAAGGTACCTTCCCCCAAAATTGATAAAAAAAATATATTTGAAGCTTCACTGCAAAAGAGTTTTATCGGTCTAGCAATTTGTAAGATCTTTATTTGACGAACATACATCAAGACTTTTATTTTATAATAGACAATAAAATAAAATATAGACAAGATTTTCGGATAAGATTGCATGAAAATCTTCATATGCTTCTATTTTAGCAGAATACAAGCAAAAGGTTTTCTTTTGACTGGTTCCAAAAATGCTTTTGTAACTTAAATAAAGATAAAAATGTCTGTCTGAAACTTAAAATCTCTGTTACTGCTGTAAGATTATGCTCTGCTTTTCATCTTTTTATAAGCGTAACATGTAACTGTCTGTACCGAAGTATCTCGCTCAACAGATATGGTTCTACTTTACAATGTAGCTTCTTATTGGTTCTGAATTAGAATAAATTCTGCGTACAATAAGTTGTACAAATTTGTAAAAGAGAATCTAGATGATCAGCCTTTAAAAGAATTTAAAATTGTTGGTAAAGAATTTTAAAAGTTTAAAAATAATTCTGAAAGTTTTGACTGATTACAGCGAATGCTACAGTGGGTCTATTGGATATAATGTACCTGGATATTATGCCAGGGAAAAATTTATCGTCCATTTAGGTTAAATGTGAAACTAGAGTGGATCCAAAATGGATATAATATATGTGGATATATTGACAGAGAAAAATTTGTCCTCAATTTAGGTTGCTACTTTAGTCCTCATTTATTGGTCAGTATTTTCCTCAAGTAGGAGGGTAGGGGATGGGGTAAAGGGGGTTATTTTAGCCAGCTTAAAGGACCATTTATTAGAGTAGTCAAATATATGATGCAACATCCAAGTAATAATATATCGAATGTAAGTCTAGAGGGGGTCTAATGGATATAATGTATGTACCTGGATATTATGCCAGGGGAAAATTTATCGTCCATTTAGGTTTCTAACATTGACCTCATTTATTGGTCATTATATTCCTCCAGTCGAGGATGGTTTCAAAGTGTTAGATGGTGGGTATCATTATATAAGCTAGCTGGAAGGACCATTTTATTAGAGTACATGAAAATCTGGTCCAACATCCAAGTAATTATATATTGAATGTGAGTCTACAGTGGATCCAAAATGGATATGATATATGTGGATATATTGACAGAGGAAAATTTGTCCTCAATTTAGGTTGCTACTTTAGTCCTCATTTATTGGTCAGTATTTTCCTCAAGTAGAAGGGGAGGGGATGGGGTAAAGGGGGTTATTTTAGCCAGCTTAAAGGACCATTTTATTACAGTGCATAAAAATATGGTGCAACATAATAATGTAATAATATATCGAATGTAAGTCTAGAGGGGGTCTATTGGATATAATATATACGTTGATATATTGACGGAGGAAACTTTGTTGTCAATTTAGGCTGCCTCTTTGGTCCTAATTTATTGGAAAATACTTTACATCAGTAGAAGGGGAGGGGATGAAGGGGTTAGATGGTGGATATCAACTAGAAAAAAAACATTTTATTACAGTGCATGAAAATCTGGTGCAACATCCAAGTAATTATATAACGAATGTGAGTCTAGAGGGGGGTGGCTCAAATTAAACAAGGATGATAACCTCTAAAAGCAAGAAAGTTTTTAGAAAAAAAACAATTAACTATGAACACTTTTTATAGTATCTAGAGTCCTGTATTAAAAGATATTACATGGGAGCAGAATTATAGCTTAAAACCATCCCAGGTTTAAAAAATATACTAAAACAATCAATTGGCCTATGTGAGGGTTTCCTAAAAATATGTTCAGTAGTTATTGAATTATTTTATTTGTAAATATATATTTACGATAATTAATGTATCTTAAGACTACAGTAAAGTGTTTGATGAATATTTAGTACAGATATTTAATGGGATAAGACAATGGACGGAAAATTTATTCACATTTTATAAGTCTTAATGATAAACAAAATTATGTTGATTAAAATTAAATATTTTGTACCCCCTCCCACCTTTCACCAATATATCCCCATCTTTTTCCCTATTACCATCTATTTTTTAAAAGCAAATCTTTTCTATAATTAGGGTATGTACGTCCGAACATCAGTCTGTCTTGTTTAGCTCTTTTCGTTCATTAAAAAATTTTAGAATAGTCCTATTAATTTCGAACTTTAGCTGATGATTCCCATAACAAAAAGGTACAATTTAGAAAGCGTAGCAACCCTAAAATCGTTACCAGAAAGTGTACATCCATTTAAAACATGTTGTTACAATGTTTTTGGATTAAATAATTATTTCATTCATCTGATTTTTAGAACAATTATTGCATTACAATAAGATACAATATTTTAAGCAAAGCAATTCTATAATTAAGGCTTCTTTAAATAGAATCCTATATTTACGCAATTTCGTAACAATATATGTAGATATGTGTAATAATATTATTTAAAGGGATAAGACAATGGCCGATAAATTGATGTACATCCCCAATGATGATACACAAAATCACCCTTTCTGTATATTACAATTAGTGGTGGAAACGTTTTGACACTCAAATTAATTAAAATTCAGTAATTTGCTAAAGTTGTCAAGCCAGCAAATAGGAAACGTTATCATGAAAAATTGGGTACTAGTGTAATAAACATCCCATTGTCCCCTTCCTCCCTGGATATAATTTCAACCCATTAGAAAACTTTTTAAAAGCATTTTTTGTTAACTTCAATTATTCGTAAAGATAATAAAAAACACGGATGACAACATCCATAAAAAGGGAAGCTTTAAAATCAGAAGGAAGGACAAACAAACAATAACTCTAGTATAGTGTCAAAAATTAATAAGCAGCACATAAATTTGAATGTCTAAACGAAATTATACATAAATTTGTTGCAATATTGCGTAAATACAGGATACAGGAAAAGGATGTACTTTAATTTTTGGGATTTGTTTATAGAGATGCCTCGCTTTTAATATTGTGTCTTGTTGTCCTAGAAATCAGTATTCCAAAAATCCGATGAATAGAATAATTGTATAATACAAAACAAGTTTTTGTCAAAAAATATAAAAAATCAGCATGTTTTAATTAGCCGTACAGACTTTCTGGTAACGAATATAGAGTTGTTACGCTTCCTAAATCGTACTTAAATGTTATAGGAATAGTCATTTGAAATCGATTGGACAATTCTAACATATTTATAATTACGAAATTAGGTAACTATTACGGAACAGACGAAAAGTGAGAGAAAAACAACAAAACTCTTTTATACAGTAGTGATATAGAAATTTAGTGTGTTCAAGTTTTAAAAAAAGTGTGTATATTCTATACTGAATTCCGTTAGAGACAAACGGATGTAGTTATTTACAACCTAATTATAGAGTAGCTGCGCTACTAAAAAAATGAAATATCCGCAGACATAATCTACTTTTTATATTTAGTAAACTTTGACGAATATTTAAATTTTTGTTTATCCCCCCTTTTTATCTTATTTAAGTAGCTATCAGGGATCTAAAGGGATAAGACAATGGCCGTTAAAATGAAGTACATCCCCATTGATCAGACAAAAAATTATTATTATACCCAATAAGTGGTTGGATACTCAACCTAGTAAACCAAAAAAAAAAATTAAACAAACTAACAAGAAAACGTTAATTAAAAACTTTGGTGACTAGTGTAATAAACAGCCCATTGTCCCCTTTCTTTCTGGTACTAGATACTAGAATTGTCTGTATGTCTTTATAGCGTTTATATATTGTATTAATATCAAGGAGGGGAGGGACATTGGGCAACTTTGGGGATTATTTGTATTCTGGTTGGTTCATAAATTTGAGTTTCCAAACGCTGCAACCACTAATTGTAATCTACAGAAAGGGTAATTTGTATTTTAACATTAATTTATCTGCCATTATCTTATTCCTTTAGTACTATGGTATTAATATTTAGAAGAAAAAAAATTATTAATTTTTGTAGCTATACTACAAGTAAACCATGTCTGTCTTGTTATGGTTTATGTATTGTATTACTTTTAATATCATGTTTTTGCAGCCTTATTGCTAAGGTTGGCTGCAATTCTAAGGGTGGTTTGGGCTGAGTTGGCTATATACGGTTGGTTGATGGTTGCTTAAGTTGAGTGAGGCTTGAGGCTTAGTGTGGCTGAATTGAATTTGGTAGTGAAAGTGGAAAGTGTCATGTGTGACGTCTTAAAAATATGTCTAAAATGAAGTATGAGAGGAGAAGTGAAAAAGGAAACCCCCCAAAAAGAGATAAATAATAAACGTATCTTTATGACGTCACACATGACACTTTCACATATTCACAACCTTCGCTTCTATTCAAAATTCTATAAGAATAATATTAATGTTATCAATAAACAGAATTTGTAAAGAACCTTGTAAAAGTGTCTGACTCTGATTCTTACGTAAAAAAATTAGCCAATGAGAGGCCACTATAAATATTACCATTGGTCAATTACAGTGAATACTGGCCTCTCATTGGCTAATTTTTTTACGTCATAATTAGAGTCAGACACTTTTACTAGGTTCTTTGTAAATAATAAATTTAAGTAATAATCTTGCTAAGTTTAAAATCGGCAGGACAATTCTAACAAGTCTAAATTAATTATCAAAACTATTCATAACGGACGGAAGGACTTACAGACTTATATTATTCGTAGAAAAGTTTTGATTTAAAAAAATGACGATTCTCCTATTCTATCTTTTTTAAAGAACCAGTCTCTGATAATCGATATATAATTACATGAATTTTCTACCAGATTTTCATGTACTCTAATAAAGTATTATTTTAATACCCCCCTCTTTACCCTATCCCCTTCCCTTCTTCTCAATGAACAAACTTCCCAATAAATGAATTCCATAATAGCAACCTTAATTGACGACAAATTTTTCCCTATCAATATATCCACGTTTAATATATCCATTTCTCTGATTTATAAAAGTTGGTAAAAGAGAAGAAGAATTAAAAGTCCAACTTTCTCCATTAGGGCAAATTTGATTTCAAATTAATGTTCTTCCTGCCGATCTATCTATCTATCTATCTATCTATCTATCTATCTATCTATCTATCTGTCTATCTATCTATCTATCTATCTATCTATCT
>LS057051.1:0-11392 GCA_900241095.1 Acartia tonsa
CCCCCCCCCCCCCCCCCCCCCCCCCCCCCCCCCCCCCCCCCCCCCCCCCCCCCCCCCCCCCCCCCCCCGCGCCCGCCAAAAAATAAAGGGTTTCAAAAATTTGTGGAGAGGTAAACACACTTTAAAACAACCCCCCCTTTTTTGAACGACTATAGCCCTATATTTAAGAATATTTATCTTTAAAAAAATAAGAGTATAAAATCCTTGTGTCGAAATTATGTCACGTTTTTGCAGGGAGGGAGGGGGACGTTGGTGCCCAAAGTTTTCATATGTTGGGTACTTTTATTAAATCGTGTTTGGTTGTTTAAATTTGAAGTGACCAGACTTTTTGACCAATAATTTTAATATACAGAAGGTTTAATTTTGCATATTATCATTTGGGGTTGACATCAATTTATCGTTCATTGTCTTATCCCTTAAGATCCCTGCGTTCGGTGGTAACGAAGCTACGCCACTAGCATCTAGAGGCTCCGAGTCCAATGGGGTAAAAAGGTGGCAAAAATGGCCTAAACCAATCCCAGGATCCATTTGAAGCTTCCCTAATATGAAGAACTCAATCGGTTCAGTAGTTGTAGAAATCTTAAGCTTCAGTAAATAAAAATAACATAGCCTTAAACCATCCATGAACTTAAGGGATAAGACTATGAACGATAAATTTAAGTACATTGCATACCCAATGATAACTTCTTCTAAAGATCAAGTTATTGGTTGACAAGTGAGAACACAGCTTAGTTTATACCAACCAATCAATTTAATAAAAAAGAATTAATTAAATAAAATAATGAGTTTATAAAACTTTGGGTACCAGTACAAATTACACTTTGATGTCCCCTCCCTCTCATCATACAATTATATGTTTACTATATAAGGAATTGCAGAAATATTTTTTATCAAAAGAAGATTTATAACCAGGGATCTAAAGGGATAAGACAATGGACGATAAGTTTATGTACATCTCCAATTATGATATACAAAGCTACCCCATCTGTAGATTAAAATTATTAGTTAAATGGTTATACACTACTTAAATGTACCCAAAGATTTTATGTTAAAAAACTATGGGTACCAGTGTAATTTACAGTCCAATGTCCCCCTCGTTTCTGTACATACCGTTTCAGCATATTATAAAACATAAAAGCTTTCAAATTGGTGAACTACATTTCATATAAACGTTGTGTACTTTTATTACAAAACAAGGATGACAACATCCATTAGTAGCGAAGCCTAATATTTTAGAAGGTAAGACAAACGAACGTTAACAGATATAAACAAACAACGCATTTAATTTTCAGAAGTATTTAGAAGTCTATTAATAAATTTCTATAAATTCATCCTAATATCCTATTATATAAAGTAGTAACTTTTTTTGTCTGAAGCAAAGGATCTCACTAACGTCTGAACCGGTATAGTTTTCCTTTACAGAAAGGCTACCCAGAGGTTACCGGATGGTTTTAGACTATTTTTTAAAGTCTGAGTAGGGTTTTAGACTATTTTTTGACCTTCTTTATCAATTCTAATGTAGAGCCCTTAGATGCTAGGGGTAAAGCTACTAGTATTTTAATATAGACATACTTACATTTTAAAACTTGATTATAGAGATGCTTCACTAATAACATTGTACCTTGTTGTCTTAGGAATTCACATTAAAAAAACCAAGTGAATTAAATGATAATTTTATAAAAATATTGCTTTAAAATAACAAATGTTTAAAATAGACATACTAAATATCTGACAATAATTATAGAGTTGCTACACTCTCTAAATCACACCTAACTATTACAGAAATCATCATGCCAATTTAATAATATGTACATTTTATTAGAATTCAGTATTGTTCATTCTAAATCAAAAGGGAGGAGCAATAAAATGACATAAAATAACAAAAAAAATATTATCAAAATAAATATTATTATTTTAACTGTTACACCATAATATAAAATTATAATTTACGGTAGGGTTGGGCCGGATACTTTTTTGGCCGGATATCCGGCCCAATCCTAATTTACGGGTCATATTTAGATATGGAATGCAAACTAGTTTTGTACCGTAAAGAAAACCAATGCCTTGTATGGTTTTTATAAATTGTCAAGAAATATATCCTGAAATATAAAAAGATTTTTGTTTTTGTCTGTCTGTGGCTTAAGAGCTTACTGGACCGATATAGTTCTCTTTTACAGAGAAGCTTCTAATGGGTCCAGGTAAGGTTTATAACTATTTGGGGGAAGGGTTCTCCTTAGAAAATAGCCCCCAGAAAAAATAACCTTCAAAAAATGTGTTATTTTGTCTTTTTAAAAGCGAAGGTTAGCTCTTTACCTACGATTTTAACCTTTGGAAGTTATTCCTATATGATTTGAAATGCGTAGCAACTTTATAATAGTAACCTAAAAGCCCATATGTCCATTTAAAATAAGCTGATTTTTAACTTTCTTGATAAAATTATCTTATTCATCTGATTTCAATAAGCGAACCTTCTCTATAATTAAGTCCTAAGAAGCTTGGTGGCAATGTAAGGTAAAATTATTAAAATTCTAACGAAAGAGAAACTATATAGACTGCATAGATACTGTAGCTGAAACTCGAAAATTTTATTGATCAATATACAGGGATTAAGTTGAGTGTCTAAATGTTAAACCACTATTTTTTGAAGGGGTAACTTTTTGTTATCATTCGGGATCAATTAATTGGCCATTGTCTTATCCCTATAGATCCCTGAATAAACAGCTCATTGTCCCCTCTCTCTGCCTTATAAAAGTGTAGCTTCGCTATACAACAATAAAAAATGAGAGTCCAAGTAAATAAATGCATATTGCCCACTTTATAACAATGCCGGCATGCCTAGAGTTGCATAAAACTGTAGAATTACAGTTCAATTTAAATGAATAAATGACCATAAAAACCAACTGGTTTAAATTCAGGGATCTTAAGGGATAAGACAATGGATGCTAAACCGATATTCATCCCCAATATTGATAAACAAAATTGAACTCTTTATAAATTAAATAATTAGTAGAAAAGTTTGGGCACTACAATAACGAGTACCCAAAGTTTTTAGACCCAGCAAATAAGATAATGTAGTTATAAAACTTTTACCAGTGTAATTTACAGTCCAATGTCCCCTCCCTCTCTCCTTGGTTCAAAGGACAGTTACTCTAAGTGTTCCATCCCTACCACAAAATGTTTATTAAAATCAAAACTACAGGTGTTCAAATTTTTCAACCAATAAATTTAATCTGAAGAAGGGATATTTGTGTTTATCATAATTAGGAATGTATATATACATATTTATCTTTGTCTTATCCCTTAAAATCCCTGGCAAAAAAAAACAAAGGATGACAATAACCATGAATCATACAAACGAATACTAACAAATATAGAGTCAAAAAGCATTTCATATTTCTGAAGAAGTTTAACCAAAATTATGTACGAAAAAATAATATCCAAAAATTATTCTAAATAATACAGGATTTCTTTATGTAAATATTTTGATTATAGAGATGTTTTGCATATAACATTGTACTTATTCGTTTTAAGAATCCTTATATTATATAAATATTGAATAATAAGCAAACTTAAAAAATCATAAATGGACATAAGGACTTTCTGTTATGAATATATGTATAGTTGCTACGCTTTCTAAATCATACCCAACTATATCAGTTTTAAATAAATATGACAATTCCAACATGCCCAAAACAACGATATTAGCTATCCGTTATGGACATACGAACAGATATAAATTGTTTGTATTTCTGCGGATTTTATGGGACACCGTTATTCGTATATCAGTTAATAAAAATCCTTTTCATCAAAAGACAAAAGAGAAATAAATTATACACTAGGGAGGGAGGGTACATTGGACTGATAATTTTTATTACCACGTTATCTTTTTTGTTGGCTCAAAAACTTTGAGTACTTGTGTTGGATGTTGGTTGTCCGAAATCTATTAACCAATAATTTAATCACCTAAGGGGTAGTTTTGTTTATCCTCATTATGAATGTAGATAAAGTTAACGTCCATTGTCAAATCCCTTAAAGGATAGATAAAATCGCCTAATTAGGAATGTTAGAATTGTCCTTTAGAATACAAACTGTATACATATTTAAACACTAATATTTTTAAATGAAATTTTTCTTCAATTAGTAAGATGATCGTTAATTTAAGCATATTAAAATTGTCTTATTAATTTCAAACTTTATGTGCTATATACAATTTAAAAAGTGTAGAAACTCAATTGTTAAAAGCTATTTTGACAACAAAATTCAATAATACTATATTTTTTTTCATTACAATTTCTTTGACGTTTGGGCATTAAGTATTTTTGCCTTATGAAAACTATAAAACCTTTAAATCTAATATCATTATAGTTTAGACAACTAAAGCAAAAAATAAAGAGTAGTTGCAATACTAAACTGGGACTAATATCTTAATATAAATAGAGGATGCGCCCCTAGAGGCCTCTATGGGCACTTGAGGATGGAGGAGTTGAATTTGACAACTCAATTTTTATTTTTGTGAGGGGGGGAGGTTATTTTTCTTTGGATCGTGATGTTACCCTCCCTCAAAATAGTTATAAACCATCCCAGGACCTATGAGAAGCTACCCTACAATGGAGAACCCGATCGGTTCAGCGGTTACCGAGACAACCTGTTACTTTATTATAAGAATATTTACCCAAACTGAAACTTTTTACTATAAAAATACAATACAGCCATTGAAAACTTATGTTATGTAGTTATAAAAATGGCCGCTAGAGTTCTCAAAATAAATTTTTAATTTTTAGATATTATCGAAGACATCATATATGCCTCAACGTTAATCCATTATTGGCAATCGCTGGACAAATAAATGTGTAAAAGTGACAGATGAAGGGTCTTTTAAATAAATATATTGACCAGGTAAAGACGTAAAGTTGATAAGTAATTTAGAAACTAGTTTAGTACAACCAATATTTCTAAATAATGATTCCATCCATTACGCAGTATATGAGGAAGCATGTTATTGAGAGAGTCAATTAGCTCTCTGTGTAAGGGAAACCAGGGGCTATGCCCCTAAGAAGCCTCATGGGGCACTAAAGGTTTTCATCAATATGAAGAAAACTATGTCTAGCATCGTATTATATCCAGTTTTCTACGAATATAGAAATGTACAATCACAAGTTTTTTAACCCGTGACTGCGGTATCTCGGGGCTAAAGAAACTGGTTTTAATATTATAATTGTACATTTTATATTCGCGGTAAGCTTTATATAACACGATGCGACAAATATCTACTATTTTTAGAATATTTTTCCTTTGCTTAAAATAATGTTGTCATCCTTGTTTTAAAGTAAATTATATTGACAAAGACTTTGTTATCTAATTTAAAGGTGTGTAGTAGTTGCAGAAAGAAAAACAGGGAGGGAGGGGACATTGGGTTTTGTAAATTATTAGAGTACCCAAAGTTTTATAATCACGTTCTCCAATTTGTTGTACTTTGATTAAATCATGATTGGTTGGTTAAAACTAACAGTGTCCAAACTTTTCAACCAATATTTTTTTATCTTCAAAAGTGGTATTTTTTTATTTATAGTCTTATCCCTTAAAATTCCTAAGTTGAAAACGTAAAGAAAGGGTTGAGAGAAGAGGTATAAACCGCATTTAAAACATGTTTGGTTACTTGTTTATCTAGTGGCTACGTCCCTAGATACCTCTAGGTGCGCCTTAAATGTTTGCTTTCAATATATGTTTATCAAAAATATTTTATCCGTCGCTAGATGGGTTTAGTTAGTTTTTTTACTTTTGATAGTTTCTCTTGGGAGGGTGGTGGTATGGTTACCCTCTCCCCCAAAATACCTATATACCTTCACAGGACCTATAAGTAGCTACACTGTAAGGGAGAACCATATCGGTTCAGCGGTCAGCGAGATCCTACAGTACAAACAGACAGACACACATCCTGTTACTTTATTATACGAAAAGGTTGTCATAATAAAATCAGACAAGAAATCTTAAGGGATAAGACAATGGCCGATGAATTGATGCATGCACATCACTAATAATAATACACAAAATTACCCTTTCTGTAGATTATAATTAGAGGTTGAAACGTTTGGACACGCGCTTAGCTTTTATGGATGTTCCCATCCTTGTTATGTTAATCCAGGAATCTATAGGAATAAGACACTGACCAATAAATTGATGCACATCCCCAATACTAATACACAAAATTATCCTTTCTGTAGATTACAATCAGTAGTTAAAACGCTAGGACACTCAACTTAATGAAACAACCAATCAAAATTCAATAAGAGACCAAAGTTAATAAGCCAACAAATAAGAAAACGTTATTAAAAAACTTTAGGGACTTTAGTGTAATAAACAGCCCAATGTCCCCTCCCTCCCTAAGTTAATCCAATTCATTGCAATAGTGTGAATTAAATTAACCTATTAGCAACTAAATCTAATCCTATTAGAATAAAAGAACTATTTTCTTAAAAACAAAGTTTAAGCTTAATAACATATTTTTTGGGGGGTAATTATGTTTTACATCTCGAATGATTATAAACAAAGCTACCTTTTCTGTAGATTACAATTATTGGTTGAAACGTTTGGACATTCAACTTCTTTACTCAACCAATTAGATATTAAAGTCTCCAAAGTTGGTTAGCCAACGAATAAGAAAACATTGTTAAAGAACTTTGGGGACTAGTGTATTAAAGACCCCATTGTCCCCCTTCGTTCCTGGGAAAGTCCCAAAACTCCCCGCAAGGGTTAGAATGTCTGAATATTAAAAAAAATGAAGAACATAAAATTTCTTTAGATGATATATCCCTTTCCCTAACAAACATACTTTGAAGATCAAATTACCACTCAAAAATTTTTTCCTTGGATTAAATTTAAGAAACACACACACGTACACATATATACTCATACACACACATACATACACACACAACGACACACACACACACACATACATACACACTCACACATACATTGAGCAACATATTAGTATTACAAGATTTAAATTTATTAAAATAGCTGGAAACCATCCCTGGACCTATAAGAAGCTTTACTGTAAAGCAGAACTATGTCGATCCAGCAGTTGGCGGGCTTTTAAGCTACGGACAAACATACAAATAGACATCCTTCTACTTTTATATAAGAAACTACCCCCCACCCCCTAACCTGTACTTAACCTATCCTAATTTTAAAATAAGCATAAAACATACCTTTCTTATCAAAATGTCAAGCAACAAATTTTAAAAATGTTATTTAACAAGAAAAAAGATATATTATGTCATTTATCTTCAATAGAAAAATTAAATTATTCCTTTTTACATTTTAACGTTTTTATAACAATTTTTAAATAAGAAAAATAAAATATGATTTTATCATTCTTATTTTTTGGTGCTAGCGACTGCGCCTAAAAGCATCTATGGCTCTATATTTGAAGGTTGAGAGAATGGTAAAAAAAAAATACTTGAAATAGCCTAAAACCATACAGTAATTTATATGAAACTTACCTCAATAAGATAAATCAATCGGTTCAGTTATTGAAATATTAATCTTCAGACAACAACAAAAAAACTTTATATTATAGGATACTAAAAAACAGAGTTTTTGAAGGCTTGAACTTAAGTATTACAACCCTTAATTTTAAAGAAATTGGGGCCATAGTGTTATTTTTGTCTAATTGAATCAGGCTGTGCAGTTTTATGCATCTCTGTACTCATATTATACACATTATACACTTATTAAAAGCGAAGCTTTTCTATAATTAGGGTCGGTCCGTCCGAGATAGTTAGCTTTTATTCGTTAATTTAGGCATGTTAAAATTGTCCTATCAATTTCAAACTTTGCATGGTGATTCCTGTAGTAGTTATGTACGATTTAGAAAGCGTAGCAATTCTATAATCGTTACCAGAATGTCCGTACGTCCATTTTAAACATGTTAATTTTTTTATCTTTTTAATGACAATTTTTTATGTGATAAAATCATCTGATTGATCTGATTTTTTGATTACTGATTCCTATTACAATAAGGTACAGTATTATGAGCGAAGCATCTCTATAATTATGTATTAAAATGTCAGTATGTCCTTAAACATAATTCTGTATTTAAAAAGTTTTGCAACAAATATACGTATAATTTTGTCAAACCTTATATTTTCATATTTTGTATATTCAGTTCTAACACTCAACAAAAGTTAACTTTTGTCATATCGTTTCAGAGCTTCGCTTTTATGGATGTTGTCATCCTTGTTTTTATTATGAATAGGTCTTGGTTAAATTTTAGTTATTCCTAGGTGCTCCTAACCTTTAAAAGTTATCAAAAAGGCTCTACTTTGTTTTTCTGAGCAGATCTTAAATTTAGCTTTATTTAATATCACATTATACTATAATCTCTTTTATTTATGAAACTTTATTTTTAAATTCTTATAAATTTTGCAAAATTATTAAACAGTTATTAGGTAATTTTTAGATTGAGAAACTTTTCTACAAGTAATCCATTTTTTCATTTCAAAATGTTTAGTGCCATTTCATTTTTGTTTAAAAGTCCTATTATTTCAAAGTAAAGAATTGTGCCTTTTTATGGACCAAGACATGTCCAGCACACAAAATTATGCCATGCATTTGACATAGCAGCACTAGGAACTATTTTTATGTCTTTTTCTATAGGACAAAAAAAATTAACTAGATAATTACTTTTTAATCAAGAACAATGGAAATTAAAGGCAGCGCAGCCGATTAATAAATGTATAAGTATAGATATATAATCCAGACAACTACCTGCCCAAAGTGACAAGAGACCCTTTTCGTCTTCTAGCAAATTGCTTTTTGTTCTGTAGAAAGGACTTATATTTCAGACTATGTTAGCTGATTTCTAAGACTCAATACAAAATAGGGATTAGGTATCTGCCCTGAGGGGAGAGTTATATATTGCACATGCCCCCTCTTTTACTTTAAGCTGATTAGGTAAATCTGTAAATTGTTCCTTGATGAAATGTTGATATTCTGGTTTACCATATTCTGACACTATTCTCAGTTTTAGCACATCCCTAAAAAAGAATAATTAACGTAATTGTGCTTACCCACAAAATGCCTGTCGAACACTGACTCCCCCCTTCCTCTCTTTTTAATAAATTGAAATTAGGATTGGGGAGTTTTTTTTTCAAACCTAACCACCGCGGGACTGGGAGCTACCTTGTAACAAATATAACCTAACCTAACCTGACCTACAGTTCTAAACCAACAATCGAAAAACTAACTCCTCCGTCCTCTTCCTCCTTAAGATACATTTAACTTTCCATACTTTACCTTTACAAATTACGTCATCACTTTTGTAAAGAGAAATAAAGATGTAAAAAAGGAAAAATATTTATAATTACTATGTATATTTACAAAATGTATATGATGTAACCCTTGATAAACTTAGAAGTATTTTGTTGACGTACAATTTGCCTTCAAAAGTGATTAAAACTGACAAATATCGACATATTGTTAAAAGTTGTCCTACTGTTATCTATAATATAAAGTAAAACGATGGTTGTCCATCTGTCTGTACATTTAAAGCTCAAGATCTTGGTAACCGCTAAACCGATTGGGCTCTACTCCTTAGTGGTTTAAGCTATTCAATATCTCAATCTCCCTAGAGTCCAAGGGGAATTAGCTAGTTTATTTTAATGTAATTAAATAACAAAAGTTTTCTAACGCCGATGCAATACCATCCAAAAGTCCAACAGGTTCAATGTAAAAATTACCAGGGAAGAGGGGACATTGGGTTGTTTGTTAAATGGTCCCCAAAGTTTTATAACGTATTCTAATTCGGTGAATCAACAAGTTTGGGAACTTTTATTGATTGTTTCATTAAGTTGCGTGTACAAACGTCTCAACTACTAATTGTAGGTTACAGAAGAGGTAATTTTGTGTATCATCATTGGGGATGTACATTAATTCATCAGCCATTGTCTTATCCCTTTAAATCATTGACAAATTACTCTACACGGACCCCTTTTTCTTAGTTGTATGAGATTATGTTTTTACACAAAAATAATCTTCTTACATAAATGGATTGGAGGGCAGAAAAAATGTTAATGTATATACGACAGTTTATTTTGTTGAAGCGTAGCTAATCTATTACTGGGGTTTGTCTGTGTGTCACAATGTTAATACGTCCTAGTGAATGGCAGGTTATTCAACGTTTGAAACTTATCTTTATGTGATAATAAAAATGTATAATTGTAAAATTGTAATTCTTTTAGTAGATATCCTTCATTATATAAGGAAATACATAAGTAAGAAACTTTTATAACATTATTTCCTTTGAAATTAGAAAGGTATTTTTAAAGCAAATATCTCTGAAACTGCTGGATAGGCTGCTCCAAATAAAGATCAACAAAGAATCTTACATTACAGCAGTATATAACATATTTAACGTCTTTGGTTATGATACGTTATAGAGCCCAGATTCGAACCCACCACCTACCCGACAATGGTTAGGCAGAAGGAAGAATATAAGACGATATGTGGGGTTATCGCCGTGGCAGATACTCTGCCAGAAAGGTCAGATTAAATCACCATTAAAAAAATATGTTACTGATTACATCACAAAATCTATTTTTCTACTAATCTTATGACTATTATATTAAGATGTTTTATGCTTCGCTAATTATGGACAAGGGTATCCTTGTTATTTTAAGCCTAGCACAAAACGATGATTTGTTCATGTTAAAAGTTACCTGAATGAAAGTTTAATGGTAGAATAATTGCCAAGAATGAGACATAATCCAAGCAGCTCCACCAGAATCAAACAAACATTCACTACAAGGCTCTGAAACAGGTTAATTATAGAGCAGCTTATTTATCGCATTGTATTATAAACAGCTTTCCGCGTATATAAATGACGAAGGCACGGGCTAAGAAAACTGGTTTTAATATTATGGTTTTCCTTTGGATATTCGTAGAAAACCGGATATAATACGATTCGAAACATGATTTTTCAGTATAGCTTAGAACCAGATCTAATCCAGCAGAAAATTATCGGTTTCGAAGCCATACTGAAATTAACTTGCAGTCGCGTTGAGTCCGATTTTTAAATCCATATATGAAGGAATAGGTAGTTTTAAAATCTTATATTGCTTAACTTAAGGGTTTTTGACATTTTATATAACAAAATGTGAGTTATTGGCACCATGAAAAAGAGTAATTACCCCAAAAATAACCTCGTAGTCATAAACCTGACTTAGCCTACATCCCCCATCCCTCGATGAGAAAAAGCTTGGATGTCTTTGCTGACAGGCCCACCAATAGAAATAACTTGTTGAGTAATTTCGCTACTAAAACTTGCTTACTATGACAAGAAATCTCTTTCTATCTTGCACAACACCTACGTAAATTTATTTTCAATAAT
>LS057052.1:0-11392 GCA_900241095.1 Acartia tonsa
TCACAATTTTGCTTTGACTCTTATTCATTTATATTCTGATTATTCAGTTCTGACACTATACAAGTGTTAATGTCCATTTGTCCTACCGTTTCAGAGCTTCGCTTTTATGGATGTTGTCATACTTGTTTTTATGAACTTAATTTTACTTTTTTTTAAAGGCGAAGCTTTTCTACATTTATATTATATCCGTCCGTTATACATGCTATAGTTTTCCTAAAGATTTTATTGCCATACCTCCCATGAATCATTAGAAAAACACAAAAGAGTTACCCTTTAACCTGATTTATGTGATATTCTTTTGTTTGATAATAAGATATAATGAATATTGTGATAGAATTATCCTACTTCTAGATTTTATGGAAGATGAATTCCTTGTTTAATGAACTAATTTTTACAATCTTTTTCTTTTTTTAAAGTAAAAATAAAAATATTTTAATTTCTAATTTTTTTCAGACAATTTATTTTTTTAGACAAGAACTTTTTGCGTTAATACATATGCTTATGAGTTATCTAAATACTAAAAGTGTAGCTTTTCTTTAAGTTGTTAGGTTAGTCTAATCTACAATACATATTAAATGAAAAGTATGTTGTATAGTTCGGCTAAAGATAATAAAAAGTTTCCAGTCTTTAGGTTATCTAAAAAGCCTGATTAGGTGAGTTAACGAGTGTAGAATAATGTATTTTCGAAAACAATTAACATCTACTGAATTAGAAACGGTTCTCAGCCATACTGAAATATCATGTATAACATTAATAATAAAATATAAATCATAAGATTAATACCAATTTTGTTAGCACGTGCCATCGATTCCTTGGACCAAACAAAACTGAATTTAATCTTGTAATTTTTAATTTTAATATCCGCGGAAAGCTGTCTATAATACGATGCGATGAATAACTATTTTGCCGATATTGTTCTGTTGCAAACAGTAACATGCTGTTACCTGTAGGTGGGTGATTAGGGGTGTCAACTCCCCTCTTAAAATTGAAATTTGGAAAACCTGACTTTCCCATTTTAAACCCCTAACGGTTTTACAATTCCTGGTAAATCGCTGTGCACGCTACTTGGAACGTAAAAACCCATAACTTAACATCCTATAAATCTTCCGTCTGTCTATCTGTTTTTGCATTCTGATAACAAACCATTTGTTTCACTGTTCTTACATTGGTTTTATTGTAAGGTTAGGTAACTGAGCTGGGTGTGCGATACCCTCCCCACCAATTTTCTACTTTAATAAATTATAAAAAATTACAGTACGAAAATTACACCACGTTTTCAAATTACGACGATAGAGTTGTATTAGTGATTATCTGATAATATTTAATGTTTTCAGTTGTAAAAAAGTGGTATTTTAGACTTTTACTTCATTAAAGTCAGAAACAAGAACAAAAATAATTATGAAATAGAAAAACCCCTGTTATACACTTTAGGGAAACTTTGTATATGTAAAGAGGTGGTTTTATGCTTTTTACGTTGCTACCCCACCCTTCCCTAAACAATATTGGCAAACCCTTTAAGGCTTGGATCGAAGTCGCTAGTCCTCTTTTATTTTTTTATAAAACTAACAAAATGTCTGCCTGTGAGTTTATCTGTGTTTCTATCGAAATTTTTTTCTAACTACATGACAGATATGGCTTCCAATTTTAGGAAAGCTCATCTAAGTACGGGTTAAGTTAAAAGTCTATTAAGAAAAAAATTATGTTTGTCTTTTTATAAAATCATCATTTATTCAAATATATATATATACGTGCTATTTGGGCGAAAAGATTCTGTTGTAAAAGTGTTAAAAACTAGTTTCAATCTGAAGTTTCTAAGTTTTGACGTAGTATGTTTAAAATGTTTCTTGGAAAACACGTGGAAAACGCGGGAACAATGATAAAAATTAAGAAAAATAAATTGTAGAAAAGGAAAGAAAAAATATTAAGAAATTCGATAAAATTTTCTATAACATATCATTGCAATTATGTGGACAAGTGGATATTATGACAGGGGAAAAATTGTCGTAAATTTAGGTTGCTAACATGGACATCACATATATTGGTCAGTTCAATCTTCCATTAGGAGCTGAGAGTATGGGGTAAATTGGGTGGGAAGGGGGATCGTTATTTTAGCCAGCTTCAATCTATTAGAGTATATAAAAATATGTAGTAAAATCCAAGTAATAATAAATCCATAAATACAAATTCAACTATTTTTGGATGAATTATTATTACAGAATAATTGTCCCACCCTTGTCTAAAATAGGCAATACAGAAGAAAACAAATTGCTTAGCGAATTTTTTTTGCAGCAACGCCGCAACGCGATAAAAAAGATTTCGTTAAAAGAGTTTTATACACAAAGTGAAAACCTAGTATATTTGTTTTTAAATCCTAAATCATATGAAAACCATTTATATTGAATAATTATAACTAAAATACCTGTAACTAGTTTACATATTAAACTAAAATTATTTTGAATTTTGTTTTCATGTTAGAAAAGCTTTTTGATATCTAACTAGCGGTTGCGCCCCTACCATCTAGAGGCTCAGACCGAAATGAACCTAAATCCATCCTAAAGTTTAATGATAAAAATATAATAGTCTAAAACCATCATGGAACCTATATGAGGATTCCCACCGAATGAGTTCAATCTTGAGCTTCAGACAAAAAAAAACCTTATTACTTTTTATTATTCAAGCCTTTGAGTACGTCCTTCAGAATCATATTGTAACACTAAAATACTTAATTCTGTATTTACAAGAAAAAAAATATAAAAATATTTAAAAAAATTTTTTGTGGCACTTTACTTTTTTACAAAAAAAATTAAGAAAAAAGTTTAAAATATCTTTAAAGACATTATGCTTACTAAACAAAATAATTTTTAATTTAATTTTATTTTTTGCTTCAAAAGTTAAAATTTTAGTTTTAGAAATTCTAAATATGTTTTGTAAAATAGTATAAACTAGAAAAACTACATAAAAGTACAAATAAGAAATAACAGAGAAATATTTTCTTAAAAGATAAACTTCTGTAGCATTTTTAGGGTTAGACAATTAACACGGGGAGGGTGGAGACACTAGTCTCAAAAGTTTTAAATTCTTTTTTTTATTTATTGGCTCAACAACATACTTTTTTGGGTACTTTTATGAAACTTTGACTGGTTGGCTTATTAAGTTGAATGTCTAACGTTTCAACCACTAATTGTAATCTACAGAGAAGGGGTTATTTTATGAATCATCATTGGAGATGTACATCAATTTATCGGCCATTGCATTATCCTTTTAGATCCCTGCAATGAACAAGTTTGTTCCTCAATTGGTTAGTTTAGCACTGACACCGTCCCTCATCCCCTTTATGTTTGAAAGGAGGGGGGTGGGGTAGTTTTTCCTATGCCTAACCCCAGCAGAGTCTATAGATTCGTTAAAATGATGTTTTTTTTCAATGACTTCAAAGTATAATTGCAATTTTTTTATTATTTTCATAGAGCAAATCTTTGTCAGTGTTCGAGTGTACTTGTCTGAAATTACGCAGAATTTTTACAAGAAACGTGCAAAAAATCCACGAAAATGTTGGAAACTAAAATCTGACATGCAATTCTTTGACCTACACACCCACTTTAGCTAGCTGAAAAATTTTAAACATTAATTTTTTGAACCAGAAATGTAATTTTAGTTTTGGGACTATATATAACATAAATATCCTAATTTTGATAATATAACTAAGATAATGCTTTGAAAATAACTTTTTTTACGTCTAAATTTCACAATATGCTTTAGAAAAGTAAAACTAACAAGGATGACAACATCCATAAAAGAAAAGCTCTAAAATAGTAGAACAGACGAAAATGAACTATTAAAGAGTCAGAACTAAATATGCAAAATATAAAAACAAAAGTTTTGACAAAATTATACGTAAATTTATTGCAAAACTTCTTAAATACAGAATGCTGGCTAAGGACATACTTACATTTTTAGGATTTGATTATAGAGATGCTTCGCTTATTATATTGTAGCTTGTTGTTATAGGAATCAGTACTCGAAAAATCAGATCAGTCGGATTATTATATGACATAAAAATTTGTTGTTAAAAAGTTAAAAATCAACATTGAACGTACGGACATTCTGGCAACGATTATAGAGTTTAAATCGTACCTAATTACTACAGGAATCATTATGCAAAGTTTGAAATCGATAGGACAATTATAATATGCCAAAATTAACAAAAAAAAGCCAAGTGTAGCCAAAACGGACGGACGGACCGACCCTAATTATAGAAAAGCTTCGCTTTTAAAAATATTTAAAAGCTGTTTTTTGTCAGGTCTTATATATAATTGTAAATCTAAACAGGCTTAAATATTTATTTAGTTTAGGTAGTTTTTAGAATTTATTTTAAAACAAAAATCAAGAACGGAGGTCATACTTATTGATCCTATTACTATATTCCAGAGAATGACTAATAATTTCAATATCTATCAAATTAATCATACTGAAAACACTTGTTTAAATAGATCAAAATATGGATTTTCTCATAAATTACATTTAAAACAATATACCCAACCCCATCCAACCTTTAAAAAAAATTGAAGATTATAGGTGGAGTAGATTTTTTTCTCTACCTTCCTCTCAGGGTCTATCCCAGTGGTATTCTAGCCCTACAGGGTTACCCAGTAACTGTTCTAATTTAGCCATAGCCGACCAAAATAACCAACGAAAAACTCCCCCCCCCCTCTTTTTTATAAAATTGTTTCAAAATAAGAAAGGGGGTTTTGGTGTTCAACTATTGCACTTTGAGGGGAAACGCCTAAAATCGTAATTCTTTATTTGTGTTTCTAACCTAATTTCTTAAAATTATGTACTTACTATAATACCTAGTAATAATTACCTTATCTAAGAATACTTAAAATGTTATTAATAGTTTCATAGTTTATAATACAAACTTTAGATGAACTAAAGTACAGAGAGAGACAAGTTTAAATAAAGTAAACTAGAAATGAATAAAGGGGATAAAGTTTTCATTGGCTTTTGGAATTGCGATTGTTAGAACGATAAAGTATAATTCATAAGCAAAGCATCCATATATTCAAGTATAAAATGAAAGTATGTCCAAGATATAATAAGTTTTTTTGTGAAGATGATTAAAGTCCCCCCGCAGATTATGACGTCATACGATAGAATAACCAATGAGAGGCCAGCATAGATTTTACTATTGGTCAATTACAGTGTATGCTGGACTTGAATTGGCTATTTGTATGACGTCATAATCTGTGGAATTACTTTAATCATCTTCTTTTTTGTTCGCACTTCAATATTATTCTGTATATTTTTGCTATTAAAGGTAGTGTCGCTTTCTTTTTGTTAGCTTAGATGAGCTATGCTTTTATAAATGTTGTACTCCTTGTGCTTTAAATACTTTATCTTTTCCTCGAAACAGGTGTACTATTTTAAATCTCGACCTTTGTAGTCTCACAATCGATATATTATTACTTGGATGTTGCACCAGATTTTCATGTACTCTGATAAATTGATGCTCTGCAGTGGTCTAATAACGATACTGCTGTAGGAATAAACTGACCAATAAATGAGTTCTTTAATAGCAAGCAAAATTGATGGCAAATTTTCCCGTGTCCAAAAATCCACGTATATCCTATATCCATTATTCTCACGTACTTTGAACTGAAAGTACAATATCAAAGGCTATATGAAAGTCGAAAATACCTAATTATTGTAATTTTAAAGGATTTTTAAACTTCTTTTTACAAAATTGGAAAAAAAACATTTTCCGTAAAAAAAACTAAGTCTTATTAGTTTTAAAAGTAGTCAAAAAGATAATAATACTAATTTATATAAGTTTATTTCATTTAATTTGTTTCATATGGTCATATGTGATATAATTACTTTTCCTTTTAAAGTTCCTCTAAAAGCATTATTTTCAGGTTAATAATCGCTAGCTGATAGCATTTCTTGACGATAAGCCGCCGTCGCGAAAATGGCAGCTGACTGGCAACTCAATACTGCTTAATTTCGTTTTCATTTTCTTGTAAATAGAAATTTCGTATCTGATATAACACAGATATCTTTAGGGATAAGAAATTAAGGATAAATTTGTAAATAGCCCTATTGATGATAAACAAAATTTCCTCATCTGTAGATCAAAATTAATGGTTGAAAAGTTTTTTCACTACTAGTTTTAAAAAATTTAATCAATATTCATTCAATAAAGGTATTCAATATTTTTAGGTCAACGAATAAGATAACGTTGTTATAAAACTAAGTTTACCAGTATAATTTATAGCCTAATGTCCCCTCACTCCTTGGATATAAGATGACTCAATGATATCATTATATCATAAATATTCTACGCCATTTCCAATTACGCTACGTCATAAATGATTAAAAATTATAATTACATAACATAATAAATTCTGCTTCGGAAACAATTATATTTTCTGTGCATATAATTTGATGGCAGTCAATAGGTATATTCTATACTTCAAATGGACCAGCATTTTGTACTAGCGGTGAATTCTCTTACAAGGTGGATGTTACTCTCCCCTAAAGAAAGTTATAAACCTTACCTGGACCTTTAAGAAGCTTCACTGTAAAGGAGAACCATTGAATTACACTACACTACATACACACAAACAGACAAACATACTATTACTTTTACATAAGAATTTATGAAAATAAAATGTATAATTTGTGCAGGGTCAAAATAAAACCAAAGAGAAAATGGTTATTTTATTGGCTTTCTATGGTTTCATTTTCGTGACGTCAGAGTATTGGTAGATAGAGAAACACAGGGAGGTAGGGGACATTGGACTGTAAATTATTACGCTCTATAATTCGTTGGCTTAAATATAGATTGGCTTTTTAAAACTAGCAATCATTAACTGTTCAATAAATAATTTTGATTTAATGAAATTCTCATTTTGTTTATAGTAATGTATATGAATTCATACTGTATTGTCTTATCCCTTAAGATCCCTGAAAGAAACCTTACTACCACCATAGAGTCTCACACCATATTAGACACGGATGCAGGCATAGGACAATAGCTCAAAAATTATTCTCTTATGTCAATGGAGTGTAAAGTTCTTTCCTTCAAAGTTTTGGAAGAGAATGATATACATAGAAGATAAATTTAACTGTCATTGTACGTTACTTCCATGATATTTGTCTGACGTAACAATTTTTATATTTCAGACACGCACTTTGTTTATAGTAGCTCTTAGATTCCCTTCATAATTCTGGTAATTTTCTATTCGATCTCAGAACGATAAGATATAAGGTTATTTTATCTATATTATATCGGCAAAGCCCCTAGATTTCTGTATAGGAAAATAAAGATTGAAATCATAACTGTTGGGAAGTGTACAAAGCTGAGATTTCGGTACCGACACACAAAGAAGCAGAAAAAAAAACACCTTGTTACTTCAGAATACTGAATTGTCTACAAAACGATGCTACACATGATTTATCAGTATGGCTGAGAACCAGTTCTAATCTATCTGTTTCGAAGCTATATTGGTGAGAAAAAAAATTATTTTATGTTTTACAGCGACCAAAAAGTTTCGTCCTTGTTAAAAATATCAAATTTTATTTCATTATACAAGGGTTTTATTGAATATAATGAAAACTCACGTGTGCCTTATTTAAATCAAAACATGACTTTTTATGTTATTGAATGAAAAAATAATAGTTTAACATTTTTTATTAGGAAACAAAGACAATTACATTAAATCTTTTAAAGTTTATACTGAAAACCTTAGTTAATTAATTAGTGCTTTTAGCCCCTAAGGGCCAATAAAAAATTATTCTTTGAATTTTATATGTTTCTTTCAGCTTTGTGGTAAAATTTTTGATGAAAACCCCGATTACAAAACCTGGTTTTTTTTACCACCAAATTACCCCCCACCCTTCTCTGTTAGCTCTTAAAGGGTCTATAACCCTGCGAAACCACCCTAAAGACGCCAGTAAGACTCAGGGAAATCAACCTTTCACAATTTTAAAAATCAGCTGGAAGTCTAAACCTGGCCCAAATATGGCAATCAATCTTTTCAAAAAAAAATCAAAGTAGAGACAGCGTAAAATGGCACCAAAAAATTACGCCATACAATAAAGTTGACCAATCAGAGGCCAGTTTACACTGTAATTAACCAATGGTAAAATTTATACTGGCCTCTAATTGGTTATTTTATTGTATGACGTCATTGTTTTGGTGCAACTTTACGCTGTCTCTTCAAAGCATCCAAACAGGTTTTAATTAAGGCTAAGTCGCGGCTGACGCGCAGCTGCCCTGACTTCTATAATGCCTAATTGCCAAAGAATATTGCAAAAATATTAACAAAAATTGCATCAGTTTTTTTACGCATAGGTCGTTAACCCTAGAAAAATTGAGAATCTTTTAAAGTATATTATACAATATTAGTTCGCAGAAAAATTATATTACCTAATCTACTTTACCTTATACATTTGCAGTGGCAAAGATACTCTAGAAATTGTTTGTACTTGGTTTGTTGGTTTGTCACCCTGTTAAGATACCATTACCTCACTCTATTTTTTTTGTTAGTTTGCTAAAAATAAAAAGAAAATAGCGATTATAGAGTTGCTACGATTTCTAAATAATATCTAACTACAACATGCCAAGTTTTTGTTAAAACGACAATTGTAACATGCCTAAATTAAAGATAAGACGGACGGACGTAAATTTTGCTTTTAAAAATATGTTAGACCTAAAGATATGTTCATTTTAAAGCAGATCGAGTAAAAAATACATATCATTTTAAATCTTAAAGCTTTTCTGCAAAAAAAAACCATAGTCGTTCTTGTTTCTATTGCGCTTTTATGGCTTATTTTTTAAATGACTTATAAAAAATGTATATTTTATTATATGACATAATAAGCATTATTATTTTTTTTCATAAAAATGTTTATTAAATTACATATTTGTTGAGCAATCATGCCGAAAATGAGAGGCAAAATACATTTTGAAACGTTGGATAAGGTATTTTTTTGTGTGTTTGCAAAGCTTCTCTATAATGTCAGTTATCTCACTCCTCATTAACAATATATAATTATTTTGGATTATTTCCAGAGATCTGAAGGGATAAGGCAATGGCCTATAAAATGATGATTACACAAAATTACCCCTTCTGTAGCATAAAATTGGTGGTTGAAACGTTTGAACACTCAACTTAAAAACCAGCCAATTAAAATCACTAAAGTCCCCAAACAGCCCATTGTCCCCTCTCTTTCTGGTTATTTTTAAAAAAATATAATTCTGCCCTTAAGGTAAAGATCTAAATTAGGAACTATAGAAAATTGTTTAAAATTATGTTGTGTTTTTTCTTATTGCTGCGCCATAATTAATATGATTGTTCTTTCTGTATTATAAATAAGATGTTATTAGCTAAAATCAATATATACATATATATTACATAACTTTAAAATAAGCTTCTCTATCTTATATCATATTATTTAGAGGGAAAAAAAAACGTTTGGAAGCACCTCAAGTTAATTTTTATTACATATGTCCATTTTCCAAGGATTTGTTTATAGATTTGATCCTACAAAAATTAAAATGTTTGTATCTTTTAATCTTTAATTTATACTAACGCTTAAGGCCTTTAGGTGCACTCGATGGAAGGTAGGGTGAGAAACCCTGTCTATACACACAGACAAACCTCCCATTATTTTTATAAAAAGACAAGTGAATCCAATCCTCTTAAGATTTGAAAGATCTCCCCAATTTATTTTGGTTTTGCAAAAATTGTAGTTTTGTGAGAATATTTTTTTTGTTATTAGGGGAGAGGGGCGCCTCATCATAAAATATATTAAAACCATCCCGTGGTCAATAGGTTTATTTCCAAAAATAGTCTCCAGTGTTTACTGAGTTTTTACGTTACAAAACAGACATCGCTTTTCTTTGCAACTTTGCAATATAAATGTTTGTTACAAAATAGACTTGATTTCTAATGTTACTATAAACTCAAGAATAAACGATAACATTTGATCAGCAGGTATAATAATAAAGACTTTTGCGCTTTTGTAGTTTTTCCCCTAGTTTCTTCAGAATGGTTTTAGGCCATTTTCCGAGTCCTGAATCTTACATGGCTCTTAAAATCATGAAAATAATATCAGAAAAATCCGTGAACCGACATAGAATTGGAATTTAAAGGACAGATTTGTTGCTCATCGATATGTTTACATCATTATCGTTGATTCATTTATTAGATATAATTAGATGTTTAACAGATAGATATGGAAAAGCTTCGCTTACAGAAAAATCTGACTTCCTCTTACTTCTTTGTAAAACGTAATCTTGGCAATATTTAATTTTTTCATAAGATTATGTAAACACAGTTGTAGTGTTCGTTGCTGGGGTTAAATTATAAAGAAAATATATTTAGTTGCGAAGTTACTCTATAATTTGAAATGTTCGTCTGTATGTCTGAAAGTTTTGGAAAAACGGAACACAGTAATAGTGTCTGACTGATTATGACGTAACAAAAAAATTAGCCCATGAGAGGCCGTTATTGACCAATGGTAAAATTATAGTGGCCTCTCATTGGCTATTTTTTTTTGTTACGTCATAATCAGTCAGACACTATTACTGTGTTCGGGAAAACGTGATTTACTCGGCTCCTATTCAAGATAGACAGCTGAAATTTTTATTTGATATTCCTTTGACATATGCCCATCTTTTCTATACATTCTTTTGTCCATCTGTCTGTTACTTTTTTTCAATTCTTATTCAAGATGGAAGGCTGAAACTTCAGATATTTATTTATTTTACATTCAAAATATTTTCACCAAGTTTTATTAAGATTTATTTATTAATCGGGGTGCTAGATCGTTTCCTAGATTTTAAGGTTTTCGTGATTTTCTCGATTCTTATTCAGGATTGATGGCTGAATTTATCAGGGATTGAATATGCTTTTATTTTACATATTGTCATAAAGAATTTTCTATTAATTGCGGTGCTAGATCGATTCCTAGATTTTTTAATTTCCATGATTCAAAGGTTGCGTGATTTTAAAGGCTTTGTGATTTCCCTGTTTTATCAAGTTTAATGATTATTGTATGACAATGCTCTATAGTAAAGTTTTTCCTGATATCCATTTATAATTGTTGAGCTTAGCTACTTTTAAGAGTCACTTCCATTATAAGAATAAAAAAAGGAAATTATTATTATATTATAATTAACTATACGGCTTCGCCCCTAGCCTTTAGGGGCTTTGCCCCAAGAGGTTTGATCAAACCAATTTTTCGTATTTTAGATTTAAAAGAAATTTTTTTTTTAAATTTCTTTGGGGGTGGGGGGGGGGAATTTTTTTTGGGGGGGGGCCTAGTGGACCCCACTATTTTAATTTTATTTTTATTTTTTTTGGGGCGGGTACTTTTCCTTTTTTGG
>LS057053.1:0-11391 GCA_900241095.1 Acartia tonsa
ATAATATCTCTCTCTCTCCCTCTCTCTTTCCCGCTATCTCTCTATATATATCTAATATTTCTCTCTCTCTCTCTCTCTCTCTCTCTCTCTCTCTCTCTCTCTTTCTATCTCTTTCTATTGTCCTCACACTTGCGGTTTCAACTTTTTCTTTTCTATCTTTTCTCAATCCATATCTTTTCTTTTATACGTTCAAATTTTTACATGTATCTTATTATCTCAAAAAGCTTTGCTACTAATTAATGAAAATATCCTTGGTTTGAGAACAACAAAAGAGAAAGAGCTAGAAAAGTAAAACAAACTAAACCAAACAAGGATGACATCATCAATAAGTAGCAAAGTTAAAAATTCTAGATGGACAATGACATGTGCAAAAAAACATTATATTTGATGAAATTAATCACGAATCCTGTTATTTATAACAACGAGAAAATCTAGGAATCCTATAAGCATAAGTATCTTAATGAAACTTTGTGAAAATATGTAGAATGTGAACTTTTATAATCTCTGAAAATTTCAGTTGTCTATCTTGAATAGGAGCGTTACCCCCTAAACATTTCAGACTGACGGACGGACATTTTAAAATATAGAGTAGTTTCGCTACTAAAAAGTTTTAAACTATTACATACATGGTGTAAAGTTGTTAAAAGGTTGGAAACTAAGATTATTATTACATTATAATGTTGGTCTTTCTATTGGTCTTTAAGATACTCTATGATTAACTTTGTCTGTCTGTTTGTTAGTCGGCCATTATGTAAACATTAATAATGCACTTGGAACATCGGTAATGTTTTAAATGGCACATGTAATTTTCTTTGTTGTTATTAAAGACAGACAGTAATTTATTTTAGAATATTCTCCTTACCCTTTATGAATGAGATATTCTCATCATTTTTATACATTTTGTATAAACATATTTGCTACTTATAATTGTTATAATTCTTGTTATTTTATTTTGTATTTCTGTACAAGAAATACATAATATTTTTCTTAGAAACATGAACGTCAATGAAAACAAGGATGACAAAAACCTCAAAGTCTTCAACTATTTATTTTTAAAAGCAATCAAGAAAATTTAATTATTTATAAATAGCCCTGATTCTCTACAGTTAGGATTCAGAATAATAAACCAAAGAAAGGTGAAAAGCATCTGAACAACAGATTTCAGGCTATGTACCTTTGATAGCAGCCAAGACAATATCATTTCCCAAAACAACTTAGTCCAGTCCATACGCAGAAAATGTATGAAAAAAATATTTAATTGTACAAAAGGAAAAAGATAAAAGTATAAAAAAAATAAGAATCTTAAGAAAAGTAGTTTTCTAAACATTTATGGGAATAACAAAAAGTTAGTTATGAGCAAGTTTGTTTCTTACTCTTACTTTTCCCTATGACAAATACTTATATTTTTTATTAAGATTCTCTATGATTAGGGCTGTCAGTCTGTCCGTTGGTAACTTCGTTAAATATATAGATACAAAGACCTAAATGGTCAAACTGTTCCCATAATTCGTCAAACTTAAAAGGAAACTTTAGCAGATCTTTGTTCATATTTTGTTATATATGATTCATTCCAATAATAAATTTTTCGACGATATAATTTCACAAAAGTTATCTTTATCCTAAGAAATTCATATATTCTTAGCTTGCTTTTCATAATTGTCATATGCTTTACAAAAAGCTTTACATAGAAAATGCGACTATTTATAGCTGACTCATTATGCGCGCAAAATGAAAAAGAACAAATTACTGTACACTTCTTAACCAATAGTAAGGCCGGATTGTTCCTTCACTGTTTACCTATTGGCTTATTTAGAGAATTTGCATCTAGAATATATCTATACTCCGTTAAAATATTTTATTGTGAACTATATAGGTGAGTCTCAGAGAGGTCAAAAAATAAAGAGCACAGAGCATTGAATTCTTGATCCTAAAGATTTTTATATTTTACTGTAGTACAGTTTACTAATTATTAATCGATTACAAAAGCTGTGATACAAAAAAAAACGGTCTAGTATTTCTTATTGTTAGTTTACTATCGTGGAAGGTCGTCTTACACAGATAATTTATAAAAAACGCACAAGATTTTCATGTACTCTGATAAACCGATGCTTGCTGCTGGCTAATATAACGATGCCCACCATTCACCCCCTTTACCCTATCCTATCCTACTGAATTAACGAACTGGCCAATAAAAAGGTCCTTGTTAGCAAGCTAATTTGAAGATAATTATTACCTTGTCAATATATCCATGTATTTGTATGTCCTATATCCATTTTTATAATTTATCTACTATTTTATTAAAACGCTATTATAAAATATGCTTATCTTTTTGTGTCTTATAAGATTGCGCTACGTAATAATTAAATATTAGACAATAGTTCATTGTAATTTTATTTTTGCGTTCATACATTGTGTTGATTTATCATGGGTTGAGAAAAATAATATTTATGTTCAAAGCCTTAAAACGATTCCTATTACCTTTCAAAGCGAAAATACTAGAGGTTAGGGGCAAAGCCATTATCTTCAATAACATAATATGGTCAATATAAACTTTCAAACATGAAAGATGTATAGACAAACGGAAGGACACTGCCTTATGGTAACATTACTTAGACTTAGACTTAGACTTTTGCGCATATATATTTGATATAAGTAATATTTGCTGTTTTAGAAACCAACCTTTCTGTGTTATCTGATTTTGATAAGCAAAAGTTTATATATAGCTAGGGGCTGAGCCCCTAACATCATGTAGCTAAATCATTTCTACATTTACCCTTTGGATTCGAACAGACCTGTACACACACGCATAAACATAAAGAGGCTCTGCCACGCTTGGAGGTAGGGGACATTTGACTTTAAATTACAGTAGTCCCTAAAGTTTTATAATAACGTTTTCATATTCGTTGGTTTAACAACTTAAGAAATTTTATTGAATTTTAATTGGCTGGTTCATCAAAGTATCCATACATTTGAACAACTAGCAGTAGTTTACAGAAAGGGTAATTTTGTGTATCATCATGGGGGATGTACATCAACTTATCGGACATTGTCTTATCCCTTGAGATCTCTGTCTGCTACCTAATAGTTGACGTTATTACAATTTTGTTTACTTGCTGCGCTATTAATGGAAACAATCTTCCTTGTTTTGGCCGAATTACGTGATACAACAAAAATGTAATTATTAAGTATTATAATTGTTGAAAGGGTAATTATGAACAAATTACGTCAGACAAAATAAGATATTACTTCAAAATTTACCATTTTATAAATAAATATGTTGAAAACAGGGAATTATGGATTGTTAAATAATTCCTTCTTTTTAATACAGAATAATAATCTTAATTGGAAGGAGTAGGAAAATAGCTTAGAACCACCCCAATATATCTTGAAAAGTACAACCAATTTTGACCAACGATTTTTAGGATATTTAGCTTCAGACAAAAAAAACATACAACTTCTATCATTGGAAGAAAAATATCATCAAACCACTCTTTGACTTAATCTAGATAATAAAATGGCCTAAAACCATCCTAGGACCTAGGGATCTTACCTAATATAGAGATCTCAATCGGTTAAGTTGTTATCAAAATCTTCAGCTTCATACAAAAACCTTACTACTTTATTTCATAGAATATATCATATGATTTTCTAACCATCTCTTATTCTGTGCTATTACCAATCCCTACGCTCAGGACGATTTGTTACTGTAATGGATATATTATTACTTGGATGTTTCACCAGATTTTCATGTTCTCTAATAAAGTGAAACTCGCAGCAGACTTAAATAGTGACACCCCCATCCACCCGATTTACCCTATTCCTTCCCCTCCTGCTGGATGAAAAAACTGAACAATAAACGAGTTCAATTTTAGCAAGCTAAATTGACAATTTTCCCCTGTCAAAATATCCACATATATTCAACGTCAATTGGTGTTACTGTAAAATAAATAATTGTTCTGTTATAATTTGTGTCTGAATTGGTGGTAATTCACTTACTAATAGAACCGCATATTGTCACAACAGCAAAATGTATCCCTTAAACCTTTTCGTTACTTCAAACATTGTCTTATTTATTCTTATTCTAGGGTTTCAGTCTTTAAAATGGCACAAATACGCACCATAAATATCTTATACTTGGAACATCCTGCTTACTCTAGAAAAAAAAAATTTAAGAAGTCCACTCCCTCCTTATAAGAATTAATTGTGGAAATGAAGACAATGCTGATATAATGGATTTGATAATTTTTATTATGCGGGAATGAACGCACACCGTATCAACTTTATTTTTGTCTTCAGACAACGATATCAGGGAGGAAGGGGACATTGGGATGTATATTACACTAGTCCCAAAGGTTTAATAATAACGATTTCTTATTCGTTGACTTATGGGACTTTCATTGAATTCTAATTGGTTGGTTCATTTAGTTGAGTGTCCAAACGTTTCAACTACTTAATGTAATCTTCAGATGGGTGATTTTGCGAATCGTCATTGGGAATGTAAATCCACTTATCGGACATTGTCTTATCCCTTTATTTCCCTGCAATAATATACGCAATTACGCAGTGAAACTATCAGGGAAGGATAGGGCATTGGTCTGCAATTATATTTTATTCTAAGGTCCTTCATTCGTGGGTTTAATAACTCACAGACATGAGTAAATCTAATTAGATTAGTTAGATGAAACTAACAGTGTCCATACTTTTTAACCAACAATTTAATTGGCAGAATCGTTTATAATCATAGGTAATGTACATCAATTTATCATCCATTGTCTTACCCCTATTTGCTAATCACAATTTAGGAATAGTAGTTACTCTACGATTTGTCAGTTTTTTGGTCAGTAATTCAAGAAGTATGTTTAGAAATTAGGGATGTTAAGGGATAAGTCAATGGCCGATAAATAAATGTTTATCCCTAATGATGATCAAAAATTAACCCCTCTGTAACGTAAGATTACTGTTGGAAACGTTTGAACACTCAATTTAATAAACCAGCCATCAAAATAAACTGAAGTCCCCAAAGTTGTTAAGCCAAAGAAAATATTATCATAAAACTTTATGGAGTAATGTAATAATCAGCCCATTGTTCCTTCTCTTTCTGTATAGAAATACAAAAAATACACTTTGATGATTTGGATCATATGTAGCGAAGTTCGAATTTGATAACAAAAGCTATCAAAGCAATGTTTTAACGCATTATGTATATTTAGCGTCTTCAGTATGACAAATCTATAGTCCTAGATTGGATCTTTTAAACAAAACCTAACAAAATTAGGTCGTATTATCTAAGACTTTTTAAAATTAAAGGAAAAAAGTTGACGACATTTAGAAAAGGAAATCTTTATTTTTTTTTATTTTCCCCAATAACTTGTAATTATGTTTATTTTGTGCAGATTTAGATCTCGTAAGCGGCTAAATCTGTAAGTTAACATTTATATTGGCACATTAACTTTCATTAACAGAGATAGAACAATGAAAGATCTCCTCAATAAAAGCGTTTTTGTATAGTTCTATGTTTACTAGATGGTAAATATTGCAAGAAATAAAGATAATTTCAATATTTTAGTTTCGTTCAAACATTTATAATTATTGTAAAAAATTTAATACGTAATTTTGTAAAGTTTGTTTTATTTATGTTTTGACAATTTTACCATTTGTATATGTCATGTGGACAGATTAATAGGTTTCATATAGTTCACAAGGATAATGATGTACATAATAAGTGCAAAACCCCAATAGTGTGTATTATACAAAGTAGAACGATGTCTGTCCGCCCGTCTGTCTGTAGAAGGGATTTATGGAAGTAAAAGTAGCCCTAACAATATAAAATTTATCAGCATGACTTCTTGAAACATAATGAAAACTGAAGCTGGTATTCTGACCTCTACAAGGCATTTGCCAGTTAATCCTCGCGCATTTAAATTTGTAGTGATTAAACAAGGAGCTGCACTCATTAGATATATTCAGACTATGGAAACAATAATTTTGCAAAAATGTCAGATTTAAACAATAAATAGGTTTAACAAGATTGATATTTAGGAATACTAATGCCTTTTGACATAAAACTGTTCCTTTGAATATAAAGGCGTTTAAAACATACATGAAATAGCTATACAATCACTTGGAAATCAGTTGAAAAGAAGCTACAAAAAGCTAAAAGAAATTTAAATGTGGCAGAAATCTTTTGAGATATATTTTCTAGAGGTAATTGAGACAAAAAAATGTTTAAGATATTGTTATTATTTTGTGAAAAGGGTGAAAATGATATGTCTTTTTGCAAAAGGCTTGAAAGGAATATAGTTTTATAGTGTTACAATAGATTCATAAGTATAGATCTAGAAAGTCAGTCTAATAGGTTTAATAGGGTTTTAAGAGCTGCTGTTTAAATTATAACTAAAAAATTATTCCATGGGTATATTATTATTCAACCCCTAATTTCCTTATAGCTATTTTTTTTATTTTTTAAAACTATAACTTATCAAAAAGAATTTGATTATAAAGGCATTATTCTCAGAGAATAAATATGCATCACCTAGTTATCTTTTCTAAAAATATATTAAAAATACTTTTTATAATATTTTTTTATGCACATTATTTATTAATCCTGTGGTATTAATATCAACTGTTTGTCAAAAAAGACATATTTATGGAATATAGAAATAATAAATGCAGATTAACATCAAAATGTGACAAAATTTATTTAAAAGAGAAAATTTATTTATTTAAAAGAGAAAATTTTTACAATTTTTCAAATTTTTTTAAATTAATTATTTTTGTAACAATTTTTTTTCATATTAAAGTCCAAAAATAACAACAAATCCAACCTATTATGCTTTTTGAAGATTTTCAGTGTGTACAGTCTGAGTCAACAATAAAGATTTGGATCCAACCTAAACAATATTCGGATCATGGAAAGAAAACGAAGTTTTCGGTTTCGTCGTTTTTTCACAGTAGCCTTTCTACTATTTCTAGCCCCTGCGGGGCAAAAATTAACTTTTACTTAACCTAACCTAACCTAAAATAACCCTTCAAAAGCTACTGTGAAAATACGATGAAACCGGCAACTTCGTTTTCTTTCCATTATCCATACATTTTTTTCAAAAATACTTAATAAACGATTATTTTCTTATTTCAAGTTTAATTGAAATGGCTTTAAAATTGTAGCATTTTTTATCTTTAGTAAAATTTAAGAAACATTTATTTTGTGTTATGTTTTCTAGCACTCCCGCTTATTTTAATGGTGTGTAGTTCTTTTTGGGTTTTCCAAAATTAACATGACTTTTATGATAATCTGCATCAAAATTAAATGGTTTTGTCTAAATATTATTTTTTCCCGTATCGCATCGAAACCGATTATTATCTATTGGATTAGAACCGGTTCTCAGCCATACTGAAAAATTATGTCCAGCATCGTATTATTTTCTACGAATATAAAAATGTATCATAAGATTAAAACCATTTTTAGCCTGTGCCTTCGGCATCTCGGGACTAAAAAAATTGACTTTAACAAGTTTTTACCATGACTATTATGATAATCTAAATCAAATTCTATTTTGTAGGTTCATTGAGAATTTGTACAAGCAGTACGTTGATCTGTACTTTACATATCTAGAGATTAATCCTTTGGTCATTACAGATGGAAAGGTAGCATTTAAGGGTTGATTTTTCACCGATTTGCCTCATAACTAAAGACGCTAAAAACTAGTTTAGTGTGCTTCTCGTAGGCGTTAAAAATAATACTAATACTAGTGGAAATGCAACCATCTCGTAATCAGTGAGCAATGTTTCAAAAGTTTATTCCTACTTAATTAATGGTAGATTCAACCTGAAAATAGCAAAATTTTTTGTTCGATTTAGGGAAAATAGACCTACCAAGGATTACTCATATAAAGTTTGCAATTTGCAAACTGATTACGAGTTGGTTGCATTAACCCCCTTCCCCCCTTTTTAAATCTGAATATCCCTTTGGTTTTCCTTTTTTAATGCAGGTGGAAATAAATTACGCCCTTTTATTTTAAAAATTATTTTCCATTTAAAAGTCTTCTGAAGGAAAAATATGCTTATTTTTAGAATATATTGCTGCTAAGCTATGCAGCTGTACAAATTGTTGTTATGTGGTAATGATTTAGGTTATGAAATGGGTAAACAGGGAAAAAGGAATAAGTTATAGAATAAACTATACAGTTTACTATTGTTTATTATTGATAAAAATGTACAAGATGTATTTATGACATATAAAAAAATTTAGATGTGAAATTGGCAAGAAATAGATGTATAATTGACAATTTTGGATGTTTAAATGCCTGTGTTAGATGTATATTTGTCAGGGTACCTACGATATATGGCAAATTACTGTCGAATTTACATACAGACAAACAATTTTGACAAAAATACATCCACTGTATTTCTGCCAGTTGCAGGAACGGCAACGTCCCGACTAAACATTACTTTAATAAACTTAAAGCCCCTTGATTTTGAAGTTTTACGAGAAAAAAAATATTTCTACATTGTAACAGGCGAAAATTCAAATTCAGTAAACTATTTCCCCTGTCATTTATTGGTCAGTTTGTTTATCAAGTAAGAGGGTATGGGGATGAGGCGGGACCGTTTTTTTAGCACGCTACAAGTTTCATTTTATTAGAGTACATTATAATCTGGTGTAAGATCCAAGTAATAATAAATCCATTACCAGGTGTCCCAGTAGATGGTGAATCCGGAGGGGAGGGGACAACGGATGATGAAACTTCTATCTGGGATGTTTACCATAATAATAACAACAACAGGAAATTGTCAAAATTCAATTCAATCTTAAAACAAGACCGACAACGGTCATAGACGCGTATATGAATGAATTGCATATTTATAGAAGTTGAGATAAAGAAATGAGGTTACTATACAATACATTGATTTCATTTTCATTGTCCCCAAAATCATTATTCCTAATATCAGATGAATAGGATAATTATATCATACAAAAAGATTTTGTCAAAAAAGTAAAAAATCAGCTAGAATTAGATGGACTTTCTGTTAAAGATTATAGAGTTGCTACGCTTCCTAAATCACCAAATTGTTATAGGAATCTTCGTGCAAAGTTTGAAGTCGATATAATAAATCTAGCATGTCTGAATTAACGCAAAGAGCTATCCGTTACTGAGGGACTTTCGGACGGACTTACCTTAATTTTAGAAAAGCTTCGCTTTTAATAAAGCGCCTTTACTATAGAAGCTCTTCAATTCATAAGTGGCGGAATTTTGAAAAAATTTCGAACCTAGATCAACATCTGTAAACAACAACAACAACAACAGCGGTAGTGTTGTGGATAATGATTCCTCAGACGAGGATACTATTCTTCATTACAGGTTTGATACAAATAATATATATTTTGCAATTTTTCGACAGTCAAAAGAGCCTCTTTTCAATCCTATTATTCAAAGTTGTAAGATTTTTTTGTCTGAAGCTTAAAATTTCAATAACTACTGTACTGATTGAGTTCTCCTCTTAGTTGTAGATTCACATAGGTCCCTTGCTGATTTTAGACTATTCTATTTTCAGATTTAAGCCTATTTTAGACTATTTTTCTGCCTTTCGTATTTCTGCTTTGAATACTAGAAGCTAGTGGTGCAGCGACTAGTGTACTTAATTTTCCTTACTGAGATCAATTAAAGCTTCATATTTTACTACTGTATTCAAAAACCCATTTACTATTTTCAAATAATAATTCAAAAAATTTCAAAATAATAAAACAGTTTGATAATATAATGAAATTGAAATCTGACAATGACATCATTAAATCTCAAATATTTTAACTTTGAAATCTTTTGGATAATGAATCATGAAGTTTAATTTCAAAATTTCAATCTTCTACAAAAAAGGAATAGGTGTACTTAGCATTTTTTCCCCAATTACTTAAAATCACCTTTTTTCCTTGGTGTCTGTATATGTGTCGCTTGTTAATTATTTTCTAAAAAAGGACACCTAGTGCCAAAGGGAGTGTAGAATTTTCTAAACCTCTTCATGCAAATAAACAAAATCAAACAGCCAACTACATGGGATTTTAACTAAAATTAACATTTATATAATTAAGCACTAAAATCTTCCAAGGCCTTTTTAAACTTTAAATAATTTGAAAATAAATTGGGGTTGTATGTTCTATATTATGCTTTACTACTGCGGGAACTTTAATCCTTTGGGTCTACCTAGTACCAAAAATAACCTATCTTTACCTGATATAAAGTAATAAACTCCTCATATTCAAGTTATTTGAAAATATTGAGGAGCGGTTTCAGTGCTGAACAAGTCACTTTGAGTGGAATTACCAGAAAATAAATTTATATTTAGGAGGAGACAGCGTAGAGTGCCTCAAAAAAATGACGTCATACGATAAAATGCCTATCATTGGTCAATTTTATTGTATGACGTCATTTTTTGGCGGCACTTTACGCTGTCTCATTCAGGAGTACCCAGCTATCAATGGGTCCGGTCAACTCTGTCATCCACTACCTGGATGTTAACCACGGAGACGCAGTGTACCTGGCACCTGTACAGTTGACCAGGCAGCAGCAGGCACCAGGTGCAGGTGGGACAGCTGGCTCTCTTCATGCTGCGGTCATGCAAAATTTTAGATCTGCCTGCCAAATCATCCACGGGTATGAAATATTCCAGTATGGCTTCGAAACCGGTTCTCAGCTATATTGAAAAATCAAGTAAAGCATCATATTACATACAATTTTCCACGATTACTAAAATAAAAATCTGCCTGCCGCCCCTCGGGGCTAATAAAACTGGTTTTAATCTGGTAATTTTCATTTTAATATCCGCGGAAAGATGTTTATAATACGATGTGAAAAATAACTTAAATAAATTTAAATATTCGATTTTTAAATTAAAAAAATCATGTAATAAGTTCGTTTTAAATTTCAGTGAAATTAAATTATCTAATTCTAGAAACACATTTAGTTTAAAGTTATCAGTACGCACATATGTAATATGTATGCAGGGAGGGAGGGGGCATTAGGCTGTTTATTACTCTAGTCCCCACAGTTTTATTATAAAGTTTTCTTATTCGTTTGCCTAACAACTTTTGGGGACTTTTATTCAATTTTGATTGGTTGGTTCACTAAGTTGAGTGTTTCAACGTTTTAACTAGTAATTGTAATCTACATAAGGGGTGATTTTGTGTATAAACAATAAACATTGGAGATGTATTATTGTCGGCTATTGTCTTATCCCTTTCGATCCCTGGATATCCTTATACTAAAGTAACAGGATGTTTGTTTGTGTGTTTGTTTGTACAGAAAGATCTCGATAACGGCTAAACCGATCGGGTTCTCCTTAACAGGGTAGCTTTTCATAGGTCCCGGGAAGGTTTATAACTATTTTGGGGGAGGGTAC
>LS057054.1:0-11388 GCA_900241095.1 Acartia tonsa
GTGCGTAGCTGCTTGTAAGCAAAATAGCAATAAACTTTTACTGAGATGAAATTATGTATAATTCTTATGTCAAATTATTTTTTACAATAATTTTTTAACCGCATGATAAAAGAGAAAACTGTATGATGAATGGATATTAATTGAAGACAAAATATAATGATTGATTTATCATTAAAAAAGTTACTTGCGTCTTTAACTTTTAATTAAAAACTTAAAGCCTAGAAAAATCTGGAATTAGATATAGATGTCATTTCTGTTTGATAAAAGGAACCCTTTCAATGCATAGTTCGAAGCCTTTCCTGGACCTATAAGAAGCTTCACTGCCCCCTTTATGTACCCAATATAACCTAACCTAATCTAACTCAAAAAAAGCAAACGGAAAACTACACCCTCTCAACCTTATTTTCAAAGCACTCTGAGAAAAAAAACCGCCTTTAGGTTACATCTAACTTTTTTTTCAAGAAAAGTTGTCCCTGTGTTTTGTTATGTCTTTGACTTCTACCCTAAGATTCTCTCTATCCACTCCACATGTGATTTTATAGATTTGGTGAGCAAACAATACAGCAAACCAAATTTTAGCCACAATAATCTTAAAAAACAAATTCATTTTGTTATTCATGCATTTTATATTTTATTATTAAACCTTATATCATAAAAAACAAAGCTCCATTAGCTCGTAAAACTTTGAGCTGTTTTAAGAAGTTAGTTTAATAACTAATTTTCAAAGCAAAGCTTTTCTACATTAAAAGTTCATAGAAAACAAAGGTTTATTTACCTTTTTGCAACATGTGGAATGAAAATAAAAACACTTGAATATTCGATTACTTTTTCCTGAATATCTAGTGAAAAACTTTGTGTTTTGTATGCACACCACAGATTTCTCTTTTTATTTAGTGTGGGAAAATTGTAAATCATGCTCCTTCCATTGGTGTTCTATCAATACCACTAAAAGCACAATAACAAAAGCCTTCAGAATAGTATACTATTACCACAGCAACAGAAGTATCAACTTGCTCAACTCTTTTTAATAAACCTTACCCTTTATATATCTTGTTTTTATGTTTTTTAACAAAGTGACTGTGCTCCTAGCATCTCGGGGACTCTGAGGTAGATAAGTGAAAGAAAAAAAGCCTAAAACCATCCTAAGAATTAAATTTAAAATTAAAGTAGCCTAAAACCATTCCATGACCTTTCTGAAGCTTCCCTATAAAGGAGAACTTATTCAAATGAGTAGTTTTTTTTAAATCTTAAGCATCAGACAAAAACCTCCTTAGTTCTTTACTTTTCGTAAAATATTTTGTGGACATGATTGGACACCATGAACTATAGTAACACTTGGACAATTATAACATACAAACCAACAAAGAATTGACTAGAATAGCTTTACTTTGTATATACAGGTCTACATTAATATTACTTAGTGTTGACGTCATTATTCTGTTGTCATTGGAATTTAATATTTTTTGATAAAATGTCCATATATAACTAGTTCTAATAAAGTCAACAAAAAAACATTTAAATTGTATAGTAGTATTGTAAGTTCATATAACAATTTTCAAAGAATTCTGTTGTTTGTCGAATGCTTTGTTTTTGTCTAATATTGTTCAGATTGCATAAACGCTTTATTACTAATGTCTAATTCCTTCATGAAGATATTTAGAAGACAAACTGTATATGATTATACTTTTCTTGTACTTAACTTTGAAATCTAAGGATTCATTAAAAAAATTTCTTATTTAAGCTTGGTAACCTATTGACACTTGAAAAAGAAGAAAACAGTAAAAGTGTCGAACTATGACGTCAGAAAAAATTAACAATTAACCAATAAGAAGCCAGTATTCACTGTGGTAAAATATATAGCGGCCTCTCATTGGTTAATTGTTAATTTTTTCTGACGTCATAGTTAGACACTTTAACTATTTTCTTTTTGAATGGTTGATTTATTAAGTTGAGTGTCCAAATAATTGTAATCTACAAAAGGGATAACTTTGTGTATCATCTTTGAGAATGTACATCAATTTATCGTCCATTGTCTTATCCCTTTAGATCCCTGGTGGCCTCTACACCCGAAAGCTCATCTTTTATAAAGTGACAGTATAACGCAGTAAAAAAATACGTTATTTTCGTAAGATTTTCATAATGCCTAAAAAAATGACGTCATACTGGCCTACCATAGGTCACTTAAAATGTATACTGACCTGTCATTAGTAATGTAGTCTGTGTATTGGCCTATCATTGGTCATTTTTATTGTAAGACGTTATTTTTTGTAGGTACTATAAAAAGCATCTTATTTTAGAATTAGGGGATTGTCATAATGTTAATATAATTTTGTTATTTCAATAATATTTTACCAATGACCACTTTTATTTAATGCTATATAGTCGACTTAAATAATGCAAGTAATAGGATATTGATAGTATATCAGCTATGAGAACTTTTATTTTATGTCATATAGTTGACATAAACAAATAAAAACATCAAATTTCAGACAATAACAATTAATTTTTCATTTATAGTTTTCTGGATATTTTTCATTTTGGGGGATTTTGAAAAAAAATTGGAAGATTTTTAAATAAAAAAAATTAAAGGCACTGTTGCTTGATTGATTTTCGTATTATCATGCATCGGTAAAGACAAATAACACAAGGCTTTTTTTCTAACGGGATAAGACAATGGTCGATAAATTGATGTACATCCCCAATTATGATACACAAAATTAATCCTTTCTGTAGATTAAAATAGTGGTTGAAACATTAAAACACTCAACTTAATGAATCAAAGAATCAAAATTCACTTAGATCCTCACAGTTGTTTAGTAAACAAATGAGAATACGTTATTATAAAACTTTGGGGACTAGTGTAATAAATAGTCCATTGTCCTCTGCATTTTAACAGCGAAACTTCTCATAAATTATAACTGACCGTCTATCCGTTAAAAATGTAACGAGAATCATTATATTTTATAGTCTGTCTGTAACGCTTTGGGAATATGAGATTGCTATGATTACTCGGCTGCTATATGAGATATTTATTGTAACGATTTCTAATATGTTTTGCTAATATGTTTTGCTTTTTTATTTGTACTAAGTCATTTCATAATTTTGAGTTTCGCTACTTATGGATGCAATCATATTGATATCATGATATGCCTTTCTATTACATTGCAGTTCACTAAAAATAAAATCCTATATACTTATATATGTATGTATTTGTCTATAATTTTCAGAAATGAAATTGTTCCTCGGCAGGTTTTAGGCTAATTTTTAAAGTTCATGTCACTCATCCATAAAGCTTTTGGGCGAAAAGAAAAAATGTTCTAGACTGTTATCAGAAATAAAAAATATTTGACAAATTCTTGGGTAGGATCATGGAAAGAAAACGAAGTAGCGGGTTTCGTCGTATTTTCACAGTAGTTTTCTCCCATTTCTTGTCCCTTGCGGGGGGTGGGGGCTCTAACCCTGCGGGGCAACCTAACCTAAAATCTATCTAAAGCTACTGTTAAAATACGATGATATCCGCTACTTTGTTTTCTTTCCTTGATCCAAAAGGTGCTCTTATTGTTATAGTAAAACACTAGAGGGAGAACTGTATCTCCACAGCGCATCAACCTTGTGCAACCTTCCTATTGGGCCATTGAAAATCAACCAATGTTGTTGCTTATATTAACACAATCAAGTAGCAGAAAATGATTTAGAAGCAGACGAAAAAGGTCATTGAAAAAGGAGGGAGGTAGCTGTCTGTTTATACAACATCTATACTATAGATCTGTACTCTTATTGGATAATTTTATGCTAGAATGTATAAATACAGATATGCCTATATTATTTTGTCTGTCTGTGTGTGTGTGTGGCGTGTGGTGAGAATTCAGGAATCTCAAGGGATAAGACAATACATACTAAAGTAGGGTTGGACCTTTTATGTTAGGTCCCAAGGCTCTAAATTCCAACTATTGTAAACCGCCAACCAATTGATTGCACATCCATAGTCTAAAAGTCTTACATGAATGAGTTGCAACTGTTTTTGGCCAAGGCAATCTTCCCTAGTCTTGCAATTAATGTCATGCCTATGACATTGCAGGCTCTTGGATTAAAATTATTGGTGAATTAGTTTAAACACTGTCACTTATATGCGATCAATAAAGAATTTTAATTAATTAACGATTTGTAATTTTTGGGGATTGGGTGGTATTATTTTTACACTCCAATGTCCCCTCCCTGGCTCCCTGTTTGAAACAAAAGGCCTGTAGAAGCCTAAACAGAGAGCTGCGACAAAAATTGATGCCCATATTAGTCTAAAACACATACAGGGTCAGTCAATACTGGAATCTAAAGGGATAAGACAATGGCCAATAAATCTATGTACATCCTCAAAGATGTGCACAAAATTACCTCTACTGTAGATTGAAATTAGTGGTTAAAACGTTTAAATACTTAACTTAATAAACCAACCAATCACAATTCACTAAAGTCTCAAAAGTTGTTGAGGCAACGAATAAGAAAACGTTATTATAAAACTTTGGGGACTAGTGTAATAAACAGCCCATTGTCCCCTATCTCTCTAGGGTCAATAACAACACAAAAGATTAACAAGGATGACAACATCATATAAAGCAGAGATCTGAAATCAGATGGTAGGACAAACGAACATTAACACATGTAGAGTGTCAAAACTTAGTAAGCAGAAAATAGATTTAAATTTCTAAACAAAATTGTCTGTAAATTTGTAGTAATACAGAATACGTTTTATGAACATACTGATATTTTTAGGGCTTTATTATAGAGATGATTGGTTTATAACATTGTTGTACCTTGTTGTCGTAGGAATCATTATTTCAAAAATCAGATGAATAGGATAACTATCTTATTTGTTACAAATCTACATGTTTTAAATGGACGCACGGACTTTCTGATAATGATTATAGAGTTTCTCTGCTTTTTAAATCTAATTTGAAATATTTTAGACACCCTGTAGATATTTAGCGGTATATATAGATAGATATAAATTTGACAAAATTGATGTCCATATTAGGCATAAAGTATATAATACACAGATAGAAAGAAATGGGATATACACACTCTAAAAAATTCCAAAAAATGGGATGGGTATTTCAAATTTTGAACTGCCATGAAATAGCCTAAAATTAGCATTATCAAAGGACAAAAATTTCAATACAAAATAGCCTAAATCCATCCTTTGACAATCGTAATGTTTTTTCTCGTATTCATTCGAATCCGGTGGATAGGAACCGGTTCTCATCCATACGAATAAACTATGTCTAGCATCATATTATATCCAGCTTTCTTAGAATATAAAAATGTACAATCATAAGATTAAAACCAGTTTTTTTTAACTAGGGAGGGAGGGTACAGTTTTACTGGTATTGAAGTTTTATGAATACGTTTTTCCAATGGTTGGCTTAAAACTTCGGATACTTTTTTTTATCAGGATTGATTGGTCTAAACGTTTTAACATATTTTTCGCAGGTGTTAATTTTAGATTATTACCATAAGGGGTCCGGGGATAAAATAATGAACATTGAATTTAATATTTATGTATATCCCCAACTATGATTTACAAAATCATTCCTACTGTAGAATAATATTTTTGGTTGAAAAGTTGGTACACTACAAGTGTTGCCCAGCAAATCACAACTAAATAAAAGTACCAATAGTTTTTGAGCCAACTGCAAAAAAAGCGTGGTTAAAAAACATTGGAAACCAGTGTAGTAATTAAGAACCAATTTAATTGATGACTTAAATGCATATTTATATTTTTCAGGTTGTATTGAGTGCTTGCAGCACGTATTTCAAGAATTTGCTCAAGGGTATTTCTCTATGGCAACACCCTGTCCTTGTTTTAAAGTAAGTTCTAAGAGTTATTATTAGTTTCGTATTTTAGACAGCTTTCCGCGGATAGAAAAATGATAAATTAATTCCAGTTTTTGGGTCATGGAAAGGAAACGAAGTTGCTGGTTTCAGCGTATTTTATTTTTCACAGTAGCTTTTGAAATGTTATTTTAGGATAGGTTAGGTTTAGAAACTGTTAATGATTGCCCCGCAGGGCTAGAGCCCTCCGCAAAGCTAGAAATAGGAGAGAAGATACTATGAAAATACGATGAAACCCGCAACTTCGTTTTCTTTCCATGATCCCTAGTTTTTTTTTATTTACTCTGCGAAAAACTGTTTAATAAGCGATACATGATTTTTTCATTATGGCCCAGAACCAGTTTTAATCGGTTATTGATCGGTTTCGAACCCATACTGGAAATAAAATCATGACAAATTCTTTTTAAAAACAATATTTCCCGTCTATCTTCTTAAAAATCAAAACTTTGTATAATTAGGATAGCTCCTTTCGCTCTTAGCTCTTTTCGTTAATTTGGGTAAGTTATAATTTTCCTATCGGTTTTAAACTTTGCATTATGATTCCTGTAACAGTTAGGTAGATTTTAAAAGCGATTAATTTTCCTTTTCATGTGATTTCTGGAACAATTATTCCTAGGGCAACAAGGTACAATATTCAAAGCGATGCATCTGCATCAAGTCCTAAAACAGTCTTGTAACAGTATTCTATGTTAATGCTGGTTTGACCTGATTTTTATCTTCGCTTTTATCGGTCATTGTGGACGAGTTCTTAGTACAATGTATGTCTCAAATTAACAAAACACTCAAGTTTAAATAATTCAATTGAACTATCCCTTACCAAACTTTCTAGAGCTTAAAATGATTATTTTAGAAATTAGTTTTTTGTTTGTCTTTATTATATTATATGTTTTAGTAGTTGTAGCTACTCTGTAAAATTCGACAGATAACCGTTTAAAATCTTGGCTGATATTCAAAGTAGACTGCTGGATTTTAAAAAAAGATTCCCTATATCCATGAGCAATTGCATCCAGTACAAGATTTACTTGATCCGTCGGTCTGTCGGTCATTCTAAAAAAGACCAAAACATAGGTTATACAAATGGTAAAAGTAATTTTTTACCATCTCTTGTAACACTGAATATTTACACTTTCTTCATAAACAATTTTGTGCTTCGCCACTTATTGATGTTATCACCCTTGTTATCCCAAATGCGCAAGGTTTTGAAATCCGCTAATGAATGTTTTTTTCTCTAGGGATGTCCGTTTTACCGACCTGCAGTCCATCCTGGAGTTTATCTACCTGGGGGAGGTCAACCTGGAACAGACAAGGCTCGACTCATTCCTCAGTACGGCGGAAGTTCTGCAAATTAAGGTATAAATGAAAATACAGACACATTTCATGTTACTTTTATATAAGGATTTGTCTGTCCGTCCGTCTGTATGTATGACAAATTGGAATTTCTCGGCTGCTATTGGAGAAATATTGAATAAAGTAGCTTTAAACGCAAAATTGATAAATAAATTAGGATGAAACTAATTATACAATAGTTTCGCTACTAAAATATTGGTTTTAGTTTTGTCCGCCGCCATTTACCGGTGTGATCATTTTAATATTTTTAGGGACTAACAGACGGGATACGTGATAACATGTCATCAGCGCTCCCTGCGGTTGCCCCTATCAACACAACTACCTCAACCCCCATGGTGCAGGGACCTCCGATGGTTATGGGAGGCCTGCAGCAGGGCGCCACTACACCTCTATCCTCAACAATGGCTAAGAAACTGAGGACTACGAGTTTGGAGGAAGCGCTGCTGAATGCGGCTGCTGCTGGCAAGCATAAACTGGATGCGGTGAGTGGTATTATTCAATTCAAATGCTTATTTTGCATGTGTTTAAAGAGGAGGAATGGTTAGCTACTCATTTTCACTTTCCATTAAAAAAAAACTTTTAAAATATTATTGGAGGGTCATTTTTAGAAGTAATTATTGAGATCTTAAGTTACAGACAAAAACCTTACTACTTAATATAATAATGATTCTAGAAATTCTTCGAAAGGATAAAATGGAAAGTTTGAAATCGATAGAACGTACGTAAAATTTAGGTAAAGAATATTTAGAATTAAATATTTGTTAATATTTAGGAGTTATCAGAAAGCTTGGAGAAAAGGCTGAAAACCGAGACCGCTGATCCGCTGGACTGCGGGGAGTGGTCGGAAAATTCGTCCGACTCCCCCATGATGAATACGGTTACTACCCCCGGCGGGGATCATATCATTGTCTCCGGAGAACCTATCACCACCCTTCCCATGCATATTTCGAGGTAAGTTAGTTATGTTATAGATAAAGGGGTTGTTCCATGAAATTGATCTAAGTAAGTAAAAAATAATTAAGTTGGAATAATGTTAACAGTTTCAAATGAGCTAAATCTGACCGATTTTTTTTGCAGTTGATTTCCAATGATAATCGCCACAACACAATTCTTGTTTGAAAATAGCAGCATGTATGTCTGTGTGTGTACTGTGTAGCAAGGGATGTTCTTATGTATTTAATCGCAAAACTGATATGGTTCTCCTTTACAGTGAGCCTTCCTATACGCTCAAAGAAATCACCCATAAAATAAACACCCCACTTCCTGAAATTTTCTTTCAATCTAAAACTAAAATTAAAAAAGTAGTTTTGTCTGATTGACCATATGGAGTAATGAACCTTTTATTTAGACAATCCTACCTGAAATCTCTGATGGAGGACCTGGGTCCGCTGCACAAAAGGTGTCCTGTGTGCAACATGGTCATGCTCAAAAAGAACCTCTCCAGACATGTCAGGGACCAACACTCGCAGGAAAAACCAAGGTGAGCCAATCAAGCAAAAGAGCAGGGATCCGAAAGGATAAGACAATGTTATTTTTTTGCCATAAGGTTATGTGTTTTAAGACTTTAAAACAGGAAAAGTATGCTAAAATTTGGCGTGACAGTTGGGTTACAATGTAGAACTGTGAAGAAACGGCGGTAGCTTCCGCCGAAAACCATTTTGGAGAATTAGCATTCCTTGTTTATGTTCGGTAATACAATTACCCCATATGTATATTAAAGTTTTTGGTTAAGGTGTTTGGACTCTGCTACATACACAGCAAGAGTGGTCTCCAAAGTGCCGGTAAAACATTATTTTTATTATTGTCCCCTCTTTATCCAACTATTTTCATGTTAAATTTTGACTTTTCAATTCTAGATCTGTCTGCCCGCTGTGCGGCAAGACGTACAAGACCGCCGACTGGCTGAAGGACCACATCCGCCGCGGACACAACTACTCCAAGGACGAGACGGATGAGCTGATGGCCAAGATCAAACCGGACAACAACATGAACCTAGGCGGTGGTGGCGATACCGGTGCTGTTAGCCCCACTATGTCGACCAGCAGTAGCGGCGGGGGGCCCGTTATTACCAGTGTTATGCCCGTCATGGAAATGTCACCTAGCTCGCCGTCCCCGTTACCGCCAAAGCTTGAAATCGCCACAGAATAAACTAACGGCGGCGATTAACTGAATCTGTATTAAAACGAGGAAACTGAATTTCAATGTTTAAATTTACAACATTAAAGAAAATGTTCTCAAATAAAAGAATTAAATCATGTTAACTATAATGGTATTCTATAGTGCCTTAAATAAAATAAAAGTAAATCTACTTAATGGCTAGGGTTTGCTGGTACGTCTGTACAACATTCACTTGAATATATTGCATGTAACTATTCTTTGAAAATTTCCACATTTTAGAAAGCTGAAAATTCTCCCAATTAAGCTAAACATAATTACCCCTTTTATAGATTAAAATTATTGGTACATTTTTTTGTGTATCAGTTTAGTTTACAGTCTAATGTTTCCTCACGCCCTAATTTTTATTCTAGACTTGATTATCAAATATTGATTGGTTGCTGCGCTACTTATGGATATGATTGTCTTTGTTCTCCGAAAAATATTCCATATGTATATAGTTCCACTTCTCAAGTGCCAAACGCTAGTTTAATAATGTAAATGGCATTTGATTATAAAAATGCCAAAATACTTGAATGTGTCATAGATATTAATATATGCATTATGTAAAATGTAAAAAAAGCTAAATATTGCAGCTGAAATTTTTATGCTAAAAAATGCTTTATTTTGATCTTCACAATGTGCGGGTATTTTTTTTATCAAATAATCTATATCCTTATGTAAAGTAACAGGATGTTTTTATGTTTGTCTGTAGGTTCTCGCTAATATTTTAACCGATATGGTTCTCCTTAGTGGGAAGGTTTAAACCTATTTTGGGGGAGGGTACCATCACCCTCAAAAAAAAAAGTCACCCCTGAAAAAAATACCCCATCCACTTCAAACATATTAAAAAAAATTTTTTGTTCAGAACTAAAATTTGGAATGGAGGGTCAATTCCCCCCTTCCACTTACTCAAGTGCCCCAAGAGGCCTTCAGAGCCGTAGCTGCTAGTAGTAAGACAAGAATTTAATCTACTACATGAAAATCAAACTAAGATTATGTTTTATATAAATCTAATAGTTTAACTATCTAAATATAATGTGATAAAATGAAATTAAATTGGCCTAAACAATTCCATACAAACATTCCATAAATTTGTATATAATATAAAGATGAAAATATAAATGGTAAATTCCCTTGAACTGGCATATGGACCACCAAAATATTTCTCCTATTCAATAAAACATCTTAACAAGCATCTAAATACTTTTTTGTGCTTTCCTGCAAAGTGCCTATAGAGCTCTGAAATACCCCCTCCTTATTTCCGGAATGAATTGAAAATAAGAGGATATTTTTTCCTATGCCCATTCAAACCCCCTACATTTGCAGTGCTTTACAGTACCATATTGTACCAAAGTAAGAAACTACCCCCCCCATACTTAATTTTCAAAATATTTTAAAGAGAATGGAGGGGGGTCGTTGCTTGACAAGGCACTATGAGGGGAAAATGCCCATTTTTTTGGTTTGAAATATTTGTTGTCCAGGTTAGGTTGAAGGGAATTATCCAGATAATATGTGATACTTAATAATTATGGCCTCAGATACTTCCATCCATTTTCAACATTCCATTTTTTTTTGTAAAAAAATGTTATTTTTCATAAAAATGTTTCTATTTTTATATACTTTTACATTCGAAATTAAATGAAATTCTATATTTGTCAAATAACCTTTTATCGATTGTTTTTTCTAAATCCATTTTTTTAATTAAAATATAAAATATAATACTCAATAATATATGAAATATAAGTACCTAAAATATGTGATGAGCAGAAATCACCCTTCCATACATAACATTCCAACTTACTGTAAAGGCAATTATTATAAATAATTGCTGAAATACAGGGTGCGCCACATAAAACCGGACTTTTTCTAAATTGTAAACAAATTAACATAAAACCGTCAATTTTAAAGATTTTATCAAATTTTAAAAACTGGGAAGCAAACTAGGTATATGACTATTAGATCATTGAATAAAATCGCCGCCAGCATCAATCACCGCCT
>LS057055.1:0-11388 GCA_900241095.1 Acartia tonsa
GGAGCGACCAGGGTTGTTTTGGGGAGAAACCGGTTTTGTGGGGAGAAATAAGATGCCAACTCCAAGCTGGCAGAACATACCCCCCTTTGTTTTGGTGAACTAGTAGTTCAACAAAAAAAAACAAAAAAGGACAAAAAACTAGGCTCAAATTAGTTGCAACTTAACTAGCAAGCCTAATTTTTAGTGGTTTTTTTACTACATAATTTCTCTTAAAGGTATTTAGAATTTAGAAATATTTACAACTCATTAACTCTTCAGCACTTAGGTCTGGGGCAAAGATCTCAAGCTCTACTTCAGTAGTGGTATAATCAGCTGTAATCATGCTGCTGGAGAGTTTCTTGATTTTTTTATTTGAGAATTTTAGTTTCTTGGTTGTGTTAGGGGAAACTTCTGATTCAAGCAGTCTCTTATTTCTATCAATCTCTTTTTTGAGCATTTTCTTTATTTTCATTGATTTAACCTGACCTTGGTCTCCAATATTAGGCAGAGATATTGAGAGAAATGAGAAAAGATAATCTAAACTAACTATTTCTTCTGGAAAATAAAACCTACAATTGTCATCATCATCTTGAATTTCTTTAAAGAGAGATTTTATTTGGTAGTCATCTATTGTTTTTGCGTACAAGAGAAATGACATCTCTTGATTTGTCCATGTAAAGAGCAGGAGCAATTGTTGATTGGACAGTTTTTTGATTGGAGAAGAGTTTGGTTGTGAATTTCTGAATGCTTTTAGCACCTGGGATACAGGTAAAGAAGATATATTAACTTCAATGATAGGTACTGATTGGTCCAATTTACATCCCAGACTCCCAGGTAGAACGGATTTTCCTGTTGGGTTGTTGAAGATTCCAGATAGCAACTTTTTGTTTGTGTGCAAGTTTAGAAAATCTGGCAACCCTGGAGTGTATGACAGATCAACAACAAATAACAAAAGGTATGTTATAGCAATACAGTCTGTGGGGCAACCTGAGGAGGAGACATTGCTCCAAGGTGGAGAAAGGTGTGAAAATTGGGATGGAGAGAGCAAGCCCTGCTGTGTGTCAATAAGCAGAATCCGATCTTTAGGCAATCTTGAACTATTGCTCATAAAGACAACAGGATCGAGAATAGCACCATATGTAATCTTGTTGAGAAAGTCTACAAACCAACTGGAGAACTTAGGAAAAGACTTTTTAGTAACTAATGATGCAATGGAAGGTGTTGGGAACAAATTCATCATGACCACAATAGTTGCAATCAAATATGAGTTCATAACAATTAGAATCTTTGACTGAATGCAAATATTCAAATGATCTGGGATAATTTGGCTATGGTATTTACCATATCCATTAGCATAAGATGGAAAGTCATAAAAAACAGTTCCAGTAAAGGTGAAAGCTAGGTGAGTGTAGTCAGCAGGAGCATTATAGCCTGATAATGCAAGGATTGTGCATAGGTCAAGAGCTTTGGTTTTGATGATCCCTTTCCAATTTCGAAATTTCAACTGTCTGAGAAAATTCTCAACATTCCTTATATCCTCATGAATATTTATCCCAGTGATATAACCTGATAAAGCAAAAATTTTTCTCCATTCATCTGATAACAGATCATGCAAATCAAGAGACAAGACTTCAACACCATCACTGGATTTAGTAACTTTCCATGGTACAACAATATCAAATCTTTCTGACCAGGAGCCAAGACTGATTCGAGCTGGCAGCCTTGAAGAAAAGGAACCCTTAAATATACCTGATGTATATTCAACATTAAGCGCTAGACATTCAACTGGTAGCCATAACTTTCCTTGAGACAAAAACTTAACATGTTCAGTTAAGCAATGTGTGAAAAGAGTTATTTGATCCTTTTCAGAAACCCCAAGAACTAGGGTTCTTACATGAAGCCTGGTGTTTCTAGTGATATTTCTACACTTATTTAGATGTGTCAATGTACTAGAGATTGCTCTGAGATAATTTGTTCTTGTTAAGTTTTCTTCAATTTTACAAGAGTTTAAGACATGATCCAAGATGCACTTTTGTGCTGGGAGTATGGCAAGATCAACTTCAAGAGTGGATAAAGAACCAAAGAAATTAGAGACAGCTATCTCATCTGTTGGATCAAGTCCATAATCATTTAAAGAGGTGCATGTAAAATATTTATGAAGGAAAGTGAAACAATCTGCATTGGGATCTGCCCACTTCCTTCTTTCCACAGTGTAATAATTTACAATATCTTTATCCACCTCCATCCTACAAAAAAAATCAATAAGTAAACAAAGGACAATGAAATCAGGATTAATGGTTAGTTAGCTCTTTGTAGTGGCTCTCTGTATTAAAAATTAGCTCTTCTTCTGAGCAGACTCTAACAACTTGGCGTTTGGAGCGTTCAATTGTTTTTCCTGAATATTCTAATGTTAGCCTGGAATTGTTTATATTTAGAATTCTTGCATAGTGCCAAACAATATTTCTAGCTTTAAAACTAGAGTCATCTATGAAGAACAGGACAATATCTCCAATGGACACAACATCTGATTTCAACCATTTACTTTTAGGAATAAAGAGGTGAGTTCTTTTCAATAGTAGCTCATAAAAACTTTCCTGGAGCTTTACTGCTCTGGAGAGGCATGCAGAAGGCATAAGATCAATGATCATAGGTGAAACAAGAGTCCGGTTAGAATTGAATCCGAGTAAGAGACGGTTGGGGGTTATGAGGTCAAGCTCCTTGATCTGAACTGATCTAGCACTTGGCCTACAAATTGGCAAGGAATTTATAATATTGCTAATTTTAGCAAGCAAAGTTTCCCAGCCAATGAATGACAACAATGGTTTTGATTTTCCTAATTTTTCAAGGATATCTCTTACATGACATATTTTTCTCTCTACAAGACCCTGATGAGAGTGAGATTTAGGTGGGGCAACAGATAACTCAATAGAGTTTTCACGTCGTACCTGGTCCTTAAGGTTACGTAAATCATATTCAACTTCTTTTAGTTTAACCATTTGACTACCACTGTCAACCCAGAGTATGACAGGACAGCCATAACGACTGGAGTGGCGCTCTAATGCTTGTATTAAGCTAGCAGTTGACCAATCCTCACATATATACAATGCAGTTGCCCCTGTTAGTATGCAGACACATACTAACACAGGGACTGCCATAGTTTGCCTGCTTTGCCATCTAGTCTTAACCATAAATGGTTGAGCTAAGTCAAGCATACTAAAGGCAAAGGGTGGTGCAAGTGTGAATTTGTATTTAGAGTGACTGCTCATTTCATGCTCCAAAACCTTTTTCCTTACAATTCTGCATTTGATGCAGAAGGAAAGAAGCGCCTGAAGAAATTTTCTGACCCGAAAAGGATAAAACCTTTTGTGTATTTGTTTTAATGTGGCCTCAATTCCACAGTGTGGGTCAGCTGTCATGTGTGTATGAACAGCAAAGGCATAGAAGATAGGATGATCAGGAAGAACTGTTACACAATTGAAGGTGATGCTTTCAGCATCAATGAATTTGAGATCTAACAGCTGTAGATCTTGAACGTGAATTCCTTCATTTGTTTTAAGTCTTCCCTTATAGTAAAGGACACCAGATACAGGATCCTCTTCACAGGCCTCTAAGTCAGCATTATTTAATCTTTTTTTGCAATCTAAGGAGACAAGCCTGTCCCAATAGTTATTGACTATAGAGTTCTCAACAGCTATTAGCATATTCAAAAAATAATTTGACTGATCAAGGTTAGGGAAGGGAATCAAGTTGTCCTGAATCGGATGAGAACCATCAAGAGGATTTTTTGATTTTCTCAACTCCATGAAGGCTTGACACAATTTACACTTTGACTCTAATAAAGCACTAATTTTGTTAGGGCAAGAATCGCTAATGTGAGTTTTGTGTACTGTAAGGAGAATGAATCTGGCAACACCTTTCATGATATTATTGGACTTACTCCAACCTTTATGAATGATATCAATGATAGGCAGAGCATTATTAGAAATATGATGAAGTGAGTCCATATTGACAGAAGCTGCAACATTGCAGCTAACTTTAGGAAGAGTTTGGAGGCTAGACACAATGTAGCCATTGTAATCTCCAAACTCTCCAGTCATGGGAACATTGATACACGAAATCTCAGTGGAATTAGGCATGTGATCAGAGAGATCTATTTCATGCGATTCTTGCTTTATTTCATTTGCCTCATCTTTAGAAACTTTTAGGTCATCATAAAAGGTTACAGGCATTTTATGAAAATCCAACCTCATCCAAGGAAATCCCATAACCCAAACTGAGTTAGCATCCATTTGATGTGGTTGGATCTCACCCTTTGTGCAAAGATCAGCAGGGTTGATATCGCCTGCTACATGACACAAGTGGACCTCTGAACCTGGCTTTAATCTATCTTTAATCCAGGATGTATACCTATTTATAGCAAGGACTCTATTTTGAACAAAAACACGACTACGTCCATTTATATTCTTTGCCCAACAAAGGGCAATGGTGCTATCTATTGCTACAATGACATCTCCAATTTTGCAAGATATGGAGACAACTGTAGCATAGATAAGCTCCATTGCAAGAACAAGAGCTTGAAGCTCATTTTTCGGGATAGGCTGATTAGAAAGCTGTGATCGAGAGGCTAGAAGCTGGCATGACCAAGAATTGTCCGAAAGTTTTACAGACAAATACAAAGCTACTCCTGTACATGTAGCAGAAGCATCACTACACGAGATAAGCCGTGCCTCAAATGGTTGCATTGGTGAGGGAGGTATGCAAGATCTAGGGAACCTGAGTGCTGCAATGGCAGGCCAGTTCAATAGATATGATTGCCATATAGCATATTCATCAGCATTGATGAATTCATCCCAATCAAGCAAGTTTAGACGAGAAAGTGACCTTTTTAGATTTGCTTTAAAGGGCTCAATTAGACCAATAAAGTCAAATAGCTCAGAAGCTCTAGCAAGACATTGCCGTCTTGTGAGGTTAGGTAATGAAAGGAGTAATTTTTGTATAGAATCCCTGTCAGAGGTAGGGAATAGGTTGGGTGGCTTAAGCCCTCTTTTCTTTTTTGAAAAGTTAATCTCATTAGCTGAGATAGCAAGGAGATCAGCCTCAGTGTAATAAGAGTATCCAAGAAGCGAAACAGAGCAACCATCAAGAGTGGATGAGAGTGGAGGGGGGTCACCACTTCTTACAACAAACTTTAAGCTCAGCCCTCCATTACCAAGGATCTCTTTAACTTGATCAATGGTTTTTTCACGCTCATCTTCATTAAGGGAACCCTTAAGACAATCATCTACGTAAATGGACTTAGACAAAGTTAATGCACCCTCAGGATGAGAGGCAGCATGATCAGTGCCCAAACGCTTGAGTGTAGTTGATGCCTGACTACTGGTACTAATGTGACCATACCAAGCTACCTTCATTAAGTATAGCTTAGGCTTTACAGTTTTGTCCAATGATTTATCAAACAACATAAGTGAGTAAGGATATGCTGAAGGCATTAAAGTTAATTGATTGTATAATTTTTTAATGTCCGCACAGAATACAAACTGAGAGCATCTTGCATCCAAAACTATGCCTAGCATACTGGCCAAAGAGGGATCTCCCTTTGCACAAATGAGATTCATACCTGTGGAGGTGGGGTCAACCACAAGTCTACAAGGAGTCGAAGCGGACTCCTTGTAGACATATCTCCATGGGTATATGTGATTGATAGGGGCCTTTAAGATCAAATCCTGCAAGTTGATTGGCAGTGAATCAACAGCCTGAATGTAGCCTAAGCCTTCCAATTCTTGGAAGGCTTTTCTTACATGCATTTTTTGATCCTCAGGCTTTCTACATACAGATAGGTATGTAGAAAATGCCTGGCCAAAGTTAGATTTTCCCTTGAATTTTTCCTTGAAGAAAGCAATTGGATCCTCAGTGAAGGGAAGACTTACAAAGACTTTTTGCTGATCATAATCTATGTGAATAGACTTTTCAATTAGTTTTTGCTCCATGCGTTCCTTCAGTGAGGATGATTTAATTTTATCAGACTTCCGACATTCAATGCAGTCTTCACAGGACTGACAACGGAATGAAACCAATTCTTCAGCAGGATCAAGACTTTCCCTGATTTTAGAGAGCGGAATTTTAGATTTAAATATGGTTTGTGATTCAGCTAATTTTTGTTTCATTACATGAGGACAACAGCGATGAAAGGATGAATCTGATTGGATCTTTGAGACAACAAGTTGATCCGGCAATGATTCAGAAGATAAAATTAGGAGATCTCCCCCAGTTACTGGAGTGCATGAGAGAAATGAAGATTGTTCATGACAAAGTTGAAGAGCAAGAGGGGGTTTTCTTTGTGATATTGTTAAATCTGGCTCAGGCCATGGTATGAATTGATCAGTTAACATAGATCTGGACAGCATGATGCTGAGCGTGTTAATTGAAATAGATGTTGATAATCTATTCGTTTCAGTAATACTGTGGTGATGACCACCAAATGCAATATTACTGCCAAACTTATCAAAGAAAGGCATCTTATAGACACCTATGCCAGATGGCAGTGAGAATAGAAGCTTGGGCATGAGCTCAGGGTATTTAACCCCAAGTAAGATGCTTACCGCTTGACCACCTACCCAGCTTGGTAGAATGGTAGATTCTGGTAACATACCAGAGCTTTCAGCTTCCTGGGCAATTTTAGATAAATCATACCTAGGAAATACTGAAGTAATTTTGGATATTCCTTGGAATAACAGCTGATGAAAGGAACCAGAATCATCTGGACCCAATTTAGCCATATATGAGCCAAATTGGGTGTAAAGGGAAGTGTTGCCAAGACAACCAATCAGGTCAGATTCTTGCTTAATGACCTTAAAATTCAGGCGCTCAGCAAGGGAACCTAGAACAAGATTACCTGTGGCTCCAGAGTCATAGAATATCAAAAGGTCTGTACCTTGTACATTGACCTGTTGAAAGATATATAAACTATCATCAAATGTGTTATGATTAACAACCTTTGATTTGTTTATTTTTTGGCCAGAGGAGCAATCAAATGTTGGAACTTCAACCTTTGGATTTACTGCAGAGGATTTAGAAGATTTTACATGATTGGTATGCTGGCCATGACCATTAGCAGACATGATTGCAAGTGAGAATTGCTCCTTTAGAGCTCCAATTAACTCAAAATTGGTTACTTGCAGATACTCATTTAATGCCATTTTCATATCAGTGAATAAGGGACGTGAATGGGTATCATTTGGACAACAGAGAATATTGGATGTCCTACCTTTTGAGGAATCTGAGTTGCATTCTGAACAAATCAGTATAGCAGGGACGTCATTTGTACAAGAGTTAGGAGAGGAAGAGAAACATTCCTTCTGTAAGCATGAGATACAGACTTTGTTATCAGTACATAGTTTTAAGCGAGCTATGTTTGATCCTTTAAAGAAGTATGTACAAACTCCCAGGCTATGGATGCCAACTTTTCTGTCATGAAATGGACAAGGATGTGGAAACCTAGGTTTAACATATGGCTTTTGGTTTTTATTAGGTTGGGAGTTAGCAGAATTTATCTTATTCTGTGTTTTGGAGTGTGATTCTGAGCTACTGTTAGCCTGTGTAAGGTTAAAGAGGCGGCTGATATGTCTCCATTCACTGGATACGACATTTTTAAGGATTTCAAAGCACCTTTTTCCACTTACATGGGGAACCTGTGGTTCTGATTCAAGTTTACGAGAGTATGTATTTATTAAATTTCTAGGTAGGTGTGAAACAACACTATCAACAAATTCACTGTTGTGAACAGCAGCTGAAACTTCAGCAGCATTCACATCAGGAGTAGAGGCAAGACTCTCACAATGCATGAGAAGAGCCTCTATATTCTTATAATAATCAATTTGTCCTTCAGGATTTGATGGACATTTTAAAGAAGCTATTTTACGACGCTTATCTGCTGCTATTTTGCGTGGATCGCCAAACCGAGAAAGTAGGTAAGCAGACATTTTCTCAAAGTGTGGGAGAAATGGCTCTACTTCTACCTTTAATGAATCACAGAGATAGGATTTAAAAAGTAATTGAGCTTTTTCATTTGGCCCATGACAAACGTCAGCTAAATTGTTAAAGACATTTAGAAAGTGATATATGGTGTCACCTTCGACACTTCCATCAAAAGGCTTTAAGTCAACCTTTGTCAGAAGACTTCTTTCACTGGATAGGTGCATATAATATTGCTTTTGTAAGTCATTTAGGGTATTTTCCCATTGCTCAATTTCAAATATTGTGGAATCAATTAAATCCAAAGTTTGTGGGTGTACAATTGTTTGTAAGTTTATTTGAAAGTGTTTTAAGTCAGTTTTGTAAGCGGAAAGCTTTTTAGCATCAAATGAAACTAACTTAAGAGTGTCTGCTTTAGAGGAGTTTTTTAACGGAATGTCAAGAATTTTCCTGGCCAAACCAACAGTGTTCTGAACTAATCGCTCCTGGCGGTTAGTATTTGAGCTAGGCAAGTTTGAATATATAGGGATGTTGTTACTTGCCAAATTATTTTGAGGATTTGGATAGTGATTATCCATGAATGGATTCTCAAATCTACCACTGTGTGCATGGGAAGGTGTATGATTGAAGGGGTTTAATCTATTGAATGCATTTACAGGAACTTGATGTGCATCAGCACTAGCATTCCTGTTTGCATTTGTATTTTTTGAAAAAGGAATTTTACTGTAAGGGTTATTATTTACATTAGAGTAATCATTAGGGGAGAAGGAGGGTGTGGCATGCGTGATGTTATAACTTTCCTCTAGTGAGTTGTTAAGGCTTACAGGCCTACTGAAATGATTATTACTTTTATTATTATCCTCAATATTATCCTTAGATGCATGGAGTTGTGACAATGTTAAAGACTCGATCTTGTTTACCTTGTCGACTAGTAAATGAATGTCAGTTTTAATAGACTTTACAGCAGTGTCAACATTTGTGACCTGATCCCAGATAAGTTGAAAATTCTCATTGGATTTTAACCAAGAATCCTGTAACTGGTGCCCTATTTGTTTAACTGAAGAAGACAATAAGTCAACTCTGTCATTTGTTTTTTTCTTTTCAGTGAATATGTTGTTTAAGTCTGCCTTAATTGAATTAATATTGCGCTTTATTTCAGTTTTAGTGCTTGCGCATTTTATACTTACGTGAGTATACTCACTTAACACGCAGCTTGCAACTTCTGCAATCAATTTATTTTTGTTTGACTCTACATAGTTTTCTATTACTGTAGAGGCTGTTTCATTAGAAGTACGTTGACTTTCAGATTTGTTAAATCTTTTTATATCTATTTTGCGTTTTATTTGGCTTAATTGTGTGATATAAATGCTTACTTGCTCAGCTTTTAGTGAATTAGATTTTTGAAGATAATCTATGTCCCCTTGTGTTTTTATTATCAATTGATGTAGTCTTAGTAAATCTGAATTTGATTTGTCATTCAGATTTGTATTTAAAAGTAGTTCAACTCTTTCATGAATGCATGAAGGATCTAAGTCTTTAACAGAATTGTAAGAGCTTGCCCTTGAGCTGTGTGGTAAAGGGGTTGTGTTTTTTGAGCTGTGTGGTGTGTTTTCGTGTGATTGTATAGGGGTGATACCTAACTCACTAAAATGATTGGGAAGAATTGCAGAATTATCATCAAATGTGTCCTTATTGGGCAGGAATGATAGTTCTGTGTTTAAGGGCCTAATTGAATCGACTTTTCTAATGGCTCCAAAAGAGGGGGTGGGGTGGAAAGCATTTTGTTCATTTAATAGTTCAGTGCTACGAGCAAAGACTGTGCTAGGGGTACTAGTTTTAGTTTGGCTAAGATCTGTTTTGTTTGTACTACTTGGTGTACTTACTTTTTTCAATGGAAGTATTTTGAGTGCTTCATATGTGTCTTTAATAGTGGTACTAGGTTTTCTACCCCCACTCCTTGTTTTAGGAGGGGTCATTTTGTAGATTTAATATTATGCCTTATTTGTTGTGATTTATTATGATAGTGATTATTTAAATGTACACTAAGATAATTGTAGGTTGGTTCTAGTATGATAAATGTATGATTTACAAACTAGCAGATTATTTAGGTTTTGAATGTAGTTGTTTACAGTGTGTGATTATTTTGTTACAGTGTGCAGTAATATTTCTTAACTAATAAAAGTTAAGCTAAAGAGAAAACGGATTCTAACCATTGAATCTAAATAAAGATCATTTAAATTTAATAAACTATCTTTATAATAGATACAGCAAAGATAATAAAAGGAGTTAACTAAATGCCGGATCTACAAGAGTCTAACCATTTATCAACTTATTATTATATATTATAAAAATGAATATCTACTTTTCTTTATTATAGATATAGCGACGAGATTTAAACAAGCTTACCACTGAATTTACTTATTTATATGTATGATAGAGACTTACTATTTAAACATAAATAACTATCTCTATTATAGATATAGCAAAGATAATGAAATGCTTTATGCATAAGTGATTTCTTACAGTGCAATAGTTAACAAAATGCCGAAGCTACAAAGGTCTAACCATTAATCAACTGATTTTTTTTTGTATAATAAAGGACTAATGCTTAAATGTAAATAGTCTTCTTTATTATAGATACTTTAGTATAAGGATATAGCGACGAGATTTAAACAAGATTAATATACATTGTGTTTACAATCTTGTTTTATAATACTTTATATATATATGCATATATGTTTGTATACATTTGTGTATAAAACATATGGATGACTAAGCATTTTTTACGAGCCGTTTTAGCTAATCGAGGAGGCGTGCATAGAGTTTTAGATGTTTTAATTCTAGTGAATACTTTTGCTCAACTCGATTGACACATGTCATGTAAATTACCCATAACAAGAATGAGAGCATCCATAAAGGCGAAGTTAAAAAAAAACTATTCAGTTTTATTATATCCTGTTTAGAAATGTTTTAGTAAGACATGTATAAAAACTAAACTTGCCGGTGCGATTATTTACGCAAGGTGTAGTTTAATTCTTTTATATTTTACTATGCAATATGGAATTAATTCAAATGTTATCCGTACATACGAGTATAACTAGACTAACGCTTGGGCTTTATACATGTTAAATAATTGTTTTATGGTATACTATAGGTGTACCAAAATCATGTGCACGCCATTAGCATGCACACATTAAACGAAGCTTTGCTATTACTTTAATAACTAATAATATATGTTTGAAACGGACTACGACATTTTTTGCTTTGAATATAACAATAATTATTATAATTTTAACCTTAGATTTCAAGTCTTGACTGCATATTTAGTTTTAAAGAGGGAAAAAAATTCCATAGATCAGAATTGTTACTGACATACAGGATGAATAAAATATTAAAATGATAAAAAACATATAAAAATTTAAAATCTAAGGTTTATTA